>JZKD02S1673215.1:690966-710801 GCA_000966675.3 Picea glauca | reverse complement strand
GGGAAGAATATTCTACCTGGAGAATATTCTCTTTCACTTGACACTTCAGTTTGACTAGTTGAGTTGAGTTTAGATGTTGCATTGGTTTTGTCACCATGCAACATTGAGATCATCACCAAATAATGCACACTTTCCTTGGGATCATCACCATACTGGCACATTACCCTTGATTTCCTGAGTTAACTCCTCACTACTCTCTGTTCAGTCAGTTAACTGAAGAATAGTTGACTAGTTAACTCAACTAGGTGGAAGTTCACTCCCGTAATTGCCTAAGAGACTAGACCAGGTGGTAGTTCACTCTCGTAACTGCAGTTTGGAGATAAATGATAATATATCCATACCATATGTCGTCAGAACTTATCAGAAAGAGAGATTTATTAGGTAAGGAATCCTCTTCCACAACTTCTATTTCGGTAGAGGGAAGGTCACATATCAATTCGGAAAAAACCAAAGACTTCTTTGACTTGGCGCGTTCAACCTCCAAATCAAACTCTTGGATAATAACTATCCACTTAGAGTAATTTTCCCCCAACAATTTTTGGGTAAGGATGTGTTTCATGGGGTGGAAATCAGAAATGATTGTGGCTTTGCATAATAATATGCAGTGACAAAAATGTTGAACAACTTGAACAGCTGCCAAGACCAGTTTCTCCACATGTAGGTATTTGGTTTCGGTGGTCATGAGACTCTGACTCAAATAATATATAACATGTTCATCATGTGAATCATCATCTTGGACTAGAACCATAGCAATGGTAGAGTCTGAAGCAGTTAAGTACATGAAATAATCTCAACTATAATCGGGTGGAAACAGAAGTGGTGTATAGCTTAAGGCAACTTTCAAAGATTCAAAGGATTTGTTGGAAGTATCGTCCCATACAAAATTGTAACCTTTCTTAAGAAGCTGATTAAATCCTTTCGTTAATTCAGCGTAGTTGGGAATGAATCGACATAAAAATTTTGTCTTCCCTTGCAAACTTTGGAGTTGTTGTAGTGTGGAAGGAGGAGTTAAATTGAGGATAGCCTCAACCTTTAGGGGGTATACTCTAATCCCATGTATAGAAATGATAAAACCAAGAAGTTGTCTGGAATCCACACAAAAAACACATTTGTGTGGATTCAATCGTATGCGATAATAATGACAGCATAGGAAAATGGCCTATAGATGTGTTGAGTGATCTTGACGATGCATAGAATGAGTCAATAGATCGTCTAGATAGGGTTGTACAATGTGATTAATTTCATGAAAAGCGTAAGACATAGCATGCTGAAAAGTCACACCAACATTTTAAAGACCAAAAGGTAGTTTCTTCTATGCAAAGGTTCCCCAAGGGAAAATGAAAGCAGTCTTATGTTGATCTACAGGAAAAATATTGATTTGATTATAGCCAGAGAAACCGTCCATTAAGGAGAAGATTTAACTCCCGGCACAATCGTCAATAATCTGGTCAACTAAAGGGATTGGATAGTTGTCTTTGGGACAAGATTTTTTTATATCCCTATAATCTACAAAAATGTGGATCATGCCTTGTTTCTTGTTAACCGGAACAAGATTAGACACCCAATCGGTCAAAGACACAGGATAGACAAATCCAACTTTAAGAATTTTTTCAACTTCAATATTAAGAGCAACAAATTTACATGGATGTACTGGGTGAAGTCTTTGTCAAACGATTTTAGCGTCCGGGTAAGTCTTAATCTCATGCACAACAATATTAAGATCAATACCAGGCATCTCTTCATAACTCTAGGAAACAAAATCACAAAATTATTTGAAAAGGAATTTATAAGTACAAACCTCATCAATAGAACATGAGGCACCGATATGAACATTTTCCACAACTCCAGGTTTAATCGATATGTCAAGAGGGATGATAGGTGAAATATTACTCAATTTCCCTTCATAGAAAACATCGTGTGTTGATTCAGGAATAGAGGAAATAACAACAACGGTAGACAGATTCGAAATCTGTTGAGAAATCTCTATGGTCTCAAGCTCTAGGAAGAGAATAGAACAATTATTCCCATCGTCCCATGGAGTATCTTCGATAGACATGACTTTCATAATCATCTCATCAGTAGTAAATATCACATGAAATGGATCAGGAGACATATCACAGAGAGAAGGAGAAGGAGTTGCAGATTGAATAGCTTGATAAATTGATTTTACTAGACTTAAAGGAATTCGGTCATCATAACGGAGAAAATCATCAAAGCTAGGAACTATTCATGGGTCATAAGACTCATGGGTGTCATTAAAAGAGGTTGATATCATGTTAATCTAGGTGAAAAAAGGAGGAGGAATATCGGGTGGTGGAATAGGAAATGTACCCATTAAGGTCGAATATTTTAAAAGACCCACGTCGACATTCTCATAACCGGGAGGTGTTTTCAAAATGAAAGGTATGTTTCTAGTACACGAATCAGAATTAAAGAAGTCCAGTTGATCGATAGTAATGAATTTTCCTTGGTGTGGGAAATATAACACACATAAAAGGGTAGAAACAACTGTGCACGTGGAATCAATCTAGCTATGGCCAAGTAGAAGGTTGTAATCAAGAGGTGAATGAAAGGCCTCAACCTCGAAATTAACCACTTTACCTTCTAACATAATAGACAACGAAGGAAGAACACCAAAAGGTTTAAACCCCATACCATTAAAATCCTTAAGAGTATTGTGCAACTCAGTAAGGGAAAAAGAGCCAATAGCTTTCCAACAAGTAACATACATAATGCAAGTTAAGGCTCCTTCGTCAATAACGGTTCGACAAATATTCTTATTTTCGACAACAACTTGTATCTGAAATGCTAATTGAGGAGGAAGCCTTGGAATATGATATTCCAAGTCAATATTATCAAATTAGTATCGTTAGGATCAATTCCACCAATAGACTTTAACAACACCTTCTGTTGAGTAGAACAAATTTGAAGTACTTCAAGAGTCGACATCGCAGAGGGTGCTTGCGCAAGGTATTCTACAATACTGTAGTTTTGGGCATCACATGCATGAGGATTAAATGAGGAATTTCGAACAATGCCCTTGGGAGGAGGACGAAGAACTGTATCTAGGCACGGTCATTTGATATGAAGAGGACCATTTTGAGGTGAAGTTGGCGGAGGAGGTTGAACCAACGGACGTGGCAAATCATCAACTTTCTCTTTCGAAGGAGAATAATATTTTCCTCAATTTGCGACTGCAACTTCATTCTTCTTGGAGTCACCGGTACACATAAGTACATATGATGTGGTAGAGGGAGAAGGTTGGTCATGAATGACCAACTAGGCCTGCTACTGAGAAGGAAACAATTGTGACAAGACAATGGGTGTAGGAGGTATCCTGGTCCCTTGCAGGAACTTAGTAACCTCTGTACGCAGTGGACAATATTTCATACAATGATCCTCACCACAAATAAGGCAAGGATAACGAGGTTTACATTTTTCTTTGTCATCAACAAACTATGTTTTGGGTTTCTCATATTGTTGATTATTATTTTTGTCCTCATTCCTACCCTTCCCTTTCTTTTTATTTTGATTTTTACCGGTAGGTGTAGATTGAACCAAATTAACTTCAGAGGTTTTACCAGGGGAAGGAGTTGGATTAAGAGTATTTTGTACATTAGAAGTAGTATAATTGGGATTGGCATGATTGTCTTGTTTAGATTGAGTCTCAGCATGAAAAGTTCCAATCACACGATCAACAATGTGAGAAGCTACTGGAGGTGTTGGGGTAGGCTTCGTAGATGGACGAGGAGAATTAGGAATTAATTCATATAGTGTGCTCGTTTGTGAATAAACAAGATCCATATATTGAGCATGACTAATCGTCTTCTCTTTAATGACGACACCACCCATGGAAACATCACAAACTATATGACCAATGAGTGATTTGGTAAACCACTCGGCCAATAATTGATCAGGAATGGGAACTTTGATTAAGCATCTTCTCCTCCTCCACTCATGGATATGATCAGAAATGTGAGTGGAAGAGGATTGTTTAAATGAACTCAAAATTCCAGTTCATGTCTCGTGTCAAATTAACAATTGGTAATGTGTTAAGAATTCCATCGATAAGGTATTGAAGTCATTAAATAATCCTTGTCGTATCTCAATATACCATTTGGTTGCCGAACCTGTAAGAGTTCGTTGTAAAAGAAGTAATTTTATAGAGTCATCCATCAATGATTTGGACGAACAACAAATATGGAATGTCATGACGTGATTATTTGGGTCCTCTCCTGATTGACTGTCAAAGTTAGGAATGTCTGATGGTAATTTGGTTGGTATGACGGGCCAATAGGGAGAGAGAAAAATAGGATCATTCAAAATCCTAGATAAATATGATAAATCCAAAATAACAAGTAAGGGAAATTGTCTGTTCACTTGAGGAAGCATGTAGTTTTGAGGAGGTAGTCCCGTAGGTATACCAATAGGACCATAAGTAGTTTGTAGATAGTTATATAGTTATGGAAAATTTGGTGGTGGAGGATTTTGAGTTGAATATCCAACAGGAGTTGGTTGATTAGGTAAGATTCCTTGGAAAGGAGCATTAGACTGAAAATTATGACCCCAAGTAGGATTCATAGAACTTGGATATGGTTTCCTAAGATTAGGGGATATAAAATAATTAACTTGAGGATGTTTCCCCCCAGACAGTTGTTTATTACCTTGGAAAGGAACATTCCAATGTTGATATTGTAATGCAGGTATATTTTGTCCATAAACTGGGTTATTGCCTCCAACTTGAGGTTGCCCCCCAACTTGAGGTTGACCTCTAATAGTAATATCAAAACCAAAAGCGACGAAATGACTAGTCCCTCTAACTTGATTGAATTTACTAGGGCCAGGATGATTAGATCCTCCAGGAGAAGGTGGAGGAGGAACATAAGGCCCTCCGGAGAGAACCTGGGTAGGTGTAGGAACAAAATGACTAGGAGCATTATACCCAGGAGGAACAAAAATATTAGACCCTCTGGATGGATTTTGGGAAGAATTAGCAATGTAAGTATTCAAAGCATATAACTTGGAGGAAGTGACGGATTTGATCTAAGAGGAAGCGGTGTTCCAATAGAATCTTGGGTGATAACCATATTTCCAGTAGAAACAAGCATAGCTTGTGGGACCGTGGTAGAGTTAGCGAGTCAGAGAGGAAGAATCGAGTGAGAACCGACCAACAATTGGTCTGAAACTATGACAACAATATTGGTTGTGTCAGTAAAATGATCTAAAGGTATTGTATAAGTAGTGTAATTCATAGGCATTTGTGATCACATAGGTTGATTAGAAGCTCTCAATTGTAAATGATTCATTCCTGGTTTATCAAAAATATCTTGTCCTAAAGAAGTTCTCCAAAGAGTACGACCAGGACCAGGAGTGCTAGGATCAAAATTTTCAGCAATGTGAACTAGACTTATAAATGAATCACTTTGAAAAAATGGATCATCTACACCAGACTTTGCATGAGGTCCATTAGGTATTTCAATATACTCTTCAGAAACAGTGCCTCCCAATGAATTAATTCAGAGAAAATGTGGATCTTGTACAACACTCAATAATAGATTTATGGGAAGTATTGACTCTTCTAATGGAGTTGAAATTCCAATATCAAAGGCTACGTCACTATTGACTTCTCCTTTTGGAGAACCCTCTAGTGAGTTAGGAAGAAAAGGAACATAATCTTCTAGATATTCTAAAGGTAGCCCTTGCATCCTATGTGAATAGCGAGGGATGATATTGGCCACACCAAATAAAGAACGAAACAAATCTATGGCCAACTAGAGAAACAAACAACACTCACTAATAAAATCTAGAAATCAAGCACACAAACAAACCTTCTTATTTCGAAGTCACTAGTTGGTGATGAAATCCAACGTCGCGAAATAAAGACAAGAAGGGTCTAGGATAAAGTGGGTGGAAACGTTACGTTGACAACCTGCTTAATAGACTTACACCCTGGTGCAAGCTCCCACACATAATCATGGGTATACCCTCCAAGGAGCCCAAGTGATTTTGGCCAACGTCAATTCTAGGTACCGTGAATAATTTCCCCTCTAGATTCACCTCATGTAAAGACCCTAAAGAGATAATCCACTAAGGTTACCAATTATGACAATGATTCCTGGGGAAACAATCGATAGTCTGATCCATGTGCAAAGGCAGGGTATCTAAGCCCAAAATCAACTCGAGAAGGTCCCCACAGGATTTTCTTCTCAAGCGACCCCTAATAATACGCGCAATCTCTACACTAAGACCCACAAAGGAGGGTGAGTAACTCTGCCAGTCCTAATGTGACATGATGATTGACTGTTGTGTTAGAAGGGATTCCCAGGGAAAAATGTAGCAACTGGATTTGAAATCTCCCTATCACAAGATACTATTGTGTGTTTTGATGCTTTGGAGAGTGTGCCTTACAACCTATTCCAAAGCGTTATCATAGCTAGTGTTGGTGTAGAGAATTTCTAGAAAATAAAAGTTTCTAATAAATTTCAAAATTGCGCTATATTTTAAAGGTTGTTACTTACTCAAAAGTGAAACATAAATGAAACTGATGATGTACATGACCTTGACCCAATCAAATGCAACAAGAGATGATATGAAATATTTTTATTCGATAAACTCTAATTACAATAGGAATAAGGTGTCTCTTTTTGAAATACAAAATCTATGAAACACAATTTCTCAATTTTTGAATGAAAAAGATTCCAAATAATCAAAAACTACAAAATTTTCCAATTTTTCTCTTTTAACAAATATTTTGAATGCAACAATTTTCTTGTAAAATACTGCTAAAAAGAAGAATGAATTTAGTTCTTTCTTTCTGAAACCAGATCAGAGATCTAATGAAGAAAAGAAGACGTAATCCAAGAAAATTAGCACATTCTCAACACTATTCCCAAATCAAACTCACATTGTAGAAAAAAATGAAATGATAAGAAAACCTTTTGTCAAATACAAACAAAAATGTCTCTCAATCAAATAAAAATCCAGGAATTAAAAACAATCCAAAACTTCAAACAAATCAAGGAATCTTTGTCAAACAAGCACTCATGACCAAGATCTAGAGATTATACCCTTGTGACAAAAACCAAAAGAAAAACTTGCAAAATTTACAAAGAAAACTTTCAATTTCTGAAAATCGATCAAATGAAAGATTCAAATTATAAATCAATCATTCACTAGTGTCATAAGTTCATCCCAGGAAGTAGAAGAAAAAATGGGTATAAAAAATAAAAATGGCTATTTCCAACAATTCCTACAGGAATCGTTGTAGGTTGTAGTGGAGCACAGTGCGACGATCTATGGTCGTTTCACACTGCCAATAAGGTACAATGAGATTTCGTCGCATTGGTATTCACTAGAAGAGTGCGACGTCAAAGGGCCATCATGGGCTATCTATAGAGTACAGTGTGACGATCTCTGAAAATAAAGGAAAATGGGAAGAAACACAAAAATTCTTACTGAACTTTCAGACCCAGAGAGTCAAGATGGATCACCCATGGACTCATAGAATGAAATTAACCAAAAGAAGGGAGGCTAAAAGCAAATAGGAAGTAAAAACAAAAAAATAAGTCGTATCCCAAATATGGTCGCCAATTTTGTTATCGGACTAATTGGTAAGTGCAGACACAAACAAATCTCCCTAACTTCCACAAGAAACTAGAACAAAACAAAACAGAATACATACTTCGCCTTAAACTTCATTGTCATATAAACTAGTTTAGTGAGGTACAAGTGACATACCTTTTAAACGATGCTTGATCCTCGCTAGTGTCATCCTTCCAGATCCTTCCTTGGGTTTGAAGAATAGTAAACCTGTCTAAGATTCACAAAACAACAAAGAGGGAAAACAAAGATATATATATTCTAATGAAGTCTATCTATAAGATCAAGGAATTATACAATAGAAGTCAAAATGTTTTTATGGGGAATAAATGTATTGTTGTATTAAATTAAATGGAAAGTAGAGAATAAAACCCATGCCTTGATGTTTCAATGTCCCCTTTCAATGGATCTTTTCTCCAACACACACACCTTTGCTCCAATTCCTTGAATGAAGAAGATCCACAATCTGACTTGAAGAACTAAAGAAAATCTCTCAATCATAATTTGTAGTAGAACTATCCATGAAAATCTTAGCCTATTCAGCCTTAGCCTTTTCCATGAGAGATCCCTCCTTATATAGGGTGAAATAAAGATGGATTAGGATATTAGGATGATCCCACTAAATCAAAGAAGTGAGTAAGATCCAAACTGATCGGAGGCCACCTCACCTTCTAGAAGATTCCCTTCTAGAATATTCATGAATTTTGACTTTTCCTTGGCTTTAAGCATCGTTGCACCCTATGCACAAGAAGCATGTGACGACATCACAGTACAGTTTTAGGGAAGAGTGTGATGATCAGGCATCGTCTCACCCCATGCATATAGAAGGATGTGACAACCTTCCTTGTTATGGTTTTTGGAAGAGGAAAACAAACCACTTTTCTCATGGAGAAAATCTCTTTTAATATTTTTAGGGAACATGAACACATGTTGTCAGTTGATCACTGAGGTGACCAAAATAATGTGTAACAAATACTGCAAGCAACAAGAGAAGGAAAAGGGGAACTTGAAGGAAACATTTATTTTATTTAATAACCAATTAATTTGATTAGTGATATTTTTGTGGTTGGGATTTTTGGTTTTGATCGGAATAGCCACAATTTTGTCAATAGTCTGTTGACGTTTCAGATCCAAATCAGGATCCATATTTAGGACAATGAGCCCGGGTTAAGAATATGGGAAGAGATGGTATACATACTGGAAGTGTGGGAAAGATGTAGGTGTCGACTAGGTTTTTGTAGAATTATTTAATAAATTAAATTATTTGTTAAGATTTTTAGGGTTTCTTATTTTGTTTATTTAAGGTTTATAATAATTTATTATTAATTTAAGGTTTTTAATCTTTATTTATGTTCTAGGGTTTAGTTATTAGGTATTAAGTGAATTATTTAAGTTATTTTAGGGTTAAGGTATAATCTAACCAATCTAAGGTCGAGGTATAAACTAAATATTTAATAGAATTAATTATTTGTTTGAGTTAATATTAGGGTTTGTTATTTTGGTTGTTTTGGTTATAAGGTATGTAATGAATTATTATTAATGTTATGTTGTTTATGTCTTTATTTTAATTACTATGTTCTAGGGTTTAATTATAGGTATTAAGTAATTATTAAGTTATTAGGGTTTGTCCTTATGTTATTCTATATTCTAAATGTTTATTAATTCGGGGTTAGTTTTATATATTAATCAATTATGTTCATAATAGGGTTAAGTTATTTAAGAGGTTATTAACTAGTCTTAGATTTCTAATATTAATATTAATGTTAAGATTATGATTAGGAGGGGTTTTAATGAATAAATTAATTTATAATAAGGTATAAAATATACCAATGATTAATTTTTTTTTTTTGTGGATCAAGGGGAGCCAATTTTCACTCAGTTCTAACCCATTGTCTCTATTTAGGTTACTAGGTTCTTTTCGAATTTCAATAGCTTCTCTAATACGACGTTTGAAGAGGTGATTTTCTTTGGTGAGGATTTTGGTGTCTTCTAGGCGAACATGGTGTCTTGTTTTAAGGGAGTGTTCAGCTAGGGCAGAGGTGCAATTGCGTTCATTATTAATGTTAGCTCCATGCTCTTTTATCCTAACTTGGAACGAGCGACCAATTTCACCAATGTAGCATTTACCGCATGAGCACTCTATTTTGTAGATTCCTTTGCCATTGTGAGGGTCAAGTTTGTCTTTGGTTGATCTCATACTCTGTTTGATGGTTTCAAGTGGTTTGAAGGAGGTCTTAATCTCTTTTTTGCTGAGGAATATCAAAATCCTAAGGGTCACTCCTTGGATGTAAGGAAGGCAGGCACTTCTATTAGGGTTCTGGTCTTTAGGGGCACTAGGATTAATGCGGGTTTTTTCTAGGGATTTGTTTATTGCATTCTTAATGTCTTTTTGTTTATAACATATGTTCTTAAAAGTCTTGGTAAGTTGATATGTTTCTTTATCTAGGTGTGTTTCATCAAAGATTCTTATGGCTCTAGTGGATAAAGATTTTAGGACACCTAGTTTCTATTGACAAAAATGTGGCTATTCTGATCAAAACCAAAAAACCAATTAATTGTTTGTTACTATGTAGGTATTGATAGTATTCTTAAATTGTAGAAGATATGAAGGAATTGCACTCTGATGAAGTGTTGAAGCTGTCTATCAACATAAACAAACTAAAGAGAAAAAAAAATGAAGGTTAATTGAAACTTGAAGTAGCAAACATGATAATGCTTGTGTTAGGTACCGAATCTATTATATTAAGCAAAAAAAAAAATATCGCAGAAAATATCAACGGGACAACAAAATGTAGAGATCCACAACACCAAAATGATACCTTTATTGATAAAAAAAAATGTTCACTTGCCTCTTCAAGGGGAAACGTCCAACAGGGTAGTGCTATATTACAATAATTCTCAAGACAAAGATTTCTCATGCCTCCTACTCTTATTTAATTTCTAATTCTAACTTCTAAACAACAATATTCTAGAGGAATATATTTCTAGATGAGGAAGCTTCTATTATGTCTTCTTACATTGACTTGCTCACATTTATTAAATAGGCCTTATTGATTAATTTTATCCTTTATTACATGGAAAATATGTTATTATACGTATGTGAGGGGTTTGGGAGGTTGGATCCCTAACATGCCCTCCCCCTTGAAGAACAACCTTGTCCTCAAGGCTTGAGATGAGGAAATTGTTGCAGAATGGTGGTCGGCTCCTAGGTGGAATATTCTGGACTGGTATCTTTCCATTGAAGTAACCCTTTCTTGATGGTGTGCTGATGGATATGATGCTCTCACTACTCTAGGACAGCTTGTGGCTGCAACAAAATGGAACCTTATTCATCCAATTGAGGGAGACTTGCTTGAGTTTGGCACTTTGTTGTAATCACTTTCTTTAAGCATGAGACATGAAAAATAGGATTGATCTTAGAATGACTGGGCAGAGATAACTGGTAGGCCACATGCCCCACTTGCTTGAGAATGGTATAAGGACCATTAAATTTGGGGGTAATGTTTTGACATTGTTCATCTTTGAGTGAAGTATGCTTATAAGTTTGTAGATGAAGAAACATCTGGTACCCTTCAACAAGTTGACGCATGGAATGACCTTGATCTGTTTTTTTCTTCATGTGATTCTCATCCATGACAAAATTGTATTTGAGGGAACAAAGAGTGCCCTCTAGGATTGTAATATTTTTTTCAATCTACTCAACCTTTGAGACACATGACTTGTATGAGAGAAACGATGGTAGATATTTTCCATAGACTTCTTCAAAAGGAGTCATGCGATAAGTTCATATGGTAAGAGGTGTTATACCACCATTTAGCTAGGGGTAACAATTGATCCTACTGATGTTGTTGGTCAGATCCAAAACACTGCAAATATTTTTCCAAACACTTTTTTACAACTTCAATTTGGCCATCGTTCTGGCGATGACAGGCGGTACTAATATGCAATTGGGTTCAATGGAGCCTGAACAAGTCTTTCCAAAAATTACTAGTGAAAGTTGGATCTCTATCAGAGACAATAGAATGAGGGATGCCATGAAGTTTAAAGATATTATCCATGTAAAATTTGGCCACTGTGGATGCGGTGAATGGGTATTGAAGAGAACATAAATGAGCATATTTTGAAATACAGTCGACTATCACCATGATGACTGACTTATTTCCTGATTTAGGTAAGCCAACAATGAAATCCATAGAAACATCCCTCCAAATAGTAGGGGGAATCAGAAGTGGTTGGAATGTTCCCAGGGTTTTGACTATTTCTTTCTTGTTGTATTGATATAAATCACATTAAGCCATAAATGTGAATATGCCTTGTTTCATACCATATACGAAAAATGAATGTTTGATCCTTTCATAGGTTTTGGTAAACCCTGAATGCATAGCTATGGGTGAAGCATGAATCTCAACAAGAACTCTTGATTTAAGTTGTGACTTCTTTCTTAAATATACAAGACCTTTGTAGTGAATCTCTTCATTGTTCCAAGAGTACCCTAGAGAAGTTGGAGAATGGTGTTGCAATTTTTCGATCAGGCAAGAGAGTTGGGGGTCTTGCAAAAATTCCTGGTGAACAACTTGGAGCTAATTTGGTACAATCAAGGAGAGGGAAAAGAGGGACCCTTCTTCTTCCTACCAGGAAAGGGAATCAACAACTACATTTTCTTATCTCTTATTTTAAATGATATCATAATCATATCCAAATACCTTGGCCACCCATTTTGTTGCCACGGGGATGAAATCCATTGTTCCAAAAAAGCATTGAGGATGTAATGATCAATTTTAATTTGGAAGCGTTTCCCTAGGAGATAAGGACCCCAGATATCTGTGACATGTAGAATAGCCGACATTTCCTTTTCATAGATTGATTGGCCCAAATTTTTCTTTAAAATTTATTTGCTAGTGAAGGCCAAAGGCCTTCCATATTGCATGAGGATTGCCCCAATTCCTTTCACTGAAGCATCACATTCCAGGACAAAACTATTTGTGAAGTCAAGAAGGGATAGGACTGGAGTCGTGCACATAGACTCTTTCAAGACGTGGAAGGATTGATCAACAGTTAGAGTCCAAGTGAAAGTGTTATTTTTAAGGTGAGCAGTGAGAGGTGCGACAAATTTTCCATAATTTTGAACAAACTTGTGATAATACCATGTTAAACCCATAAAACCATTCAATATCTTAACAGTTTTAGGGAGAGGCCAATCCTTAATAGCTTAATTTTATTAGGATCCACCCATACACCCTCCTTGTTGATAATATGACCAAGTTACTCCACTTCAGAGGATCCAAAGACACATTTAAACTATTTAATGAAAATTTTGTGTGAGAGTGTGGATGGAGAACTTTATCCACATGGGCAAGCTGGGATTCCCAATATTTAATATAGATGATAATATAATCAAAGAAAATTAATACAAAATGATGAAGGAATGGACAAAAGACATGATTCATGAGACTTTGGAAAGTGGACGAAGCATTACATAGGCCAAAATGCATGACCAAGAACTCATAATGACCCTCATAAGTTTTAAAGGAAGTATGGCAATGTATTCCTCTTTCATATGTATCTGGTGGTAGCTAGAACATAGATCAAGTTTATTAAAGTACTAAGCATCGATCATCTCATCCAACAAGTCATCAAAGACAAGAATGGGAAATTAGTCTTTGATGGTGAGTTTGTTGAGGGCGTGAAAGTCAGGGTAGATGCTCCAAGTGCCTTCTTTCCTAAGTATCATGAACACAAGAGATGAATATGGGCTAGTACTAAGACGGATAACACCTGCTTTGAGAAATTCTTGAATAATTTTCTCAATTTCATCCTTCCAAGCAAAGGGATGATGATAAGGGTGAACATTGGGAGGGATGCTACTAGGTACTAGAGGAATGGAATGATCATGAACACTATCGGAATGGGAAAGTCCATGCGGAGTGGAAAACATGTCTTGGTGTTTTGAGAGAATAGGTTGGAGGTTAGGATGCACAGAGAGTGTCTCGACTGCTTGAATGGAATGAAGTTGGGAAATAATTCCTTAATGACCTTTATTGAGGAAATTTTCCATTCAATGGAAATTGATGATCTTAGAGGAGCCTGTTGTGATTCTTTAGAACTTATACTGTTGTCCCTACTGTTGGAATTACATAGCTAATTCCTTAAAATCCATGAGGATGGGTCCTAGAGTGTGAAACCATTCATCACCAATAAAAATGTCACAACCACTGATGTCAATAACAAACATATCATATTCCAGGTGGTACTGACCAATTTTTAGGCGTACATTTTCACAACACTTGCCACATTTCATGGAACCTCCATTAACAATCATGATTTGAAAGTTATTGAAAAAAAAGATATAACAATTGATTTCCTGGGCAATGTGACAATGAATAAAATCATGGGAGTTTCCACTGTCAATCATGTGCTTAATGTAGCCAATGAGCTTGAGGTTCTGGGTAGAAGAGAAGTCAGTAAGGGCACGTAGTGAAATTATTCATTCAACTTCTGCCTATAGATCAGAGGGTGGAGTAGGAGCATTTATTGGGGGTAGGTCTTCCACTAGGGAAACTTCGGCCTCCTTGGCAAAATCATCCTCAGAAATGGCCATAAAACATTTTTGTTCCAAAAATTACTAGTGAAAGTTGGTTCTCTATTAGAGACAATAAAATGAATCATGCCATGAAGTTTGAAGATATTATCCATGTAAACTTTGGCCATTGTGGATGTGGTGAATGGGTATTTAAGAGAACATAGATGACCATATTTGGAAATACAGTCGACTACCACCATGATGACTGACTTATTTCCTAATTTAGGTAGGCCAACAATGAAATCCATATAAACATCCCTCCAAATAGCAATGGAAATAAGAAGTGGTTGGAATGTTCCTGGGGATTTTATTATTTCTTCCTTGTTGCTTGACAAAAATTACATTCGTCCTTAAATGTGAAAACGTCTTGTTTCATACCATATGTTGGCACAGGGGAAGATCCAAGGTTCAACGCTTCAAAAACACACCAAAAAAACCCTAACTATCGACTGTTTCGGCAACACCTGTGAAGAAGATGAAGACTCACCCGAGGTAGAGGCAGGGGGGGCTACAGGATTCATGTGTCTAGAATCGAGCTGGGACACATATTTGGGATTACAACACTTGACATAGCACTTAACCAATAATATTCATTAGTTCTTAAACCTTATTCACATCAAATTTTGACCCTTATTACAGACGAGTGCAGTAACAATCAATATTAAGCACATCCAACCATTTAGCACATAGCATCAACTCAGATCTAGTATTCATCATACATAAGCACTAAGAATCCATAGATCTATCTATCATACATCAATATCAGTGCACTAAGCAGGTAAATACATAAACACCATAAACATTATTGCACAAAGCACATAAACATAGGATATACGTGGTTCACCCCAGTGTGGGGCTACATCCACCAACTCTTATTCTTCTCTATTAGTCTTCAATCTTTCCACATTCTTCTGCTCCTGTGCATAAACATACTGAGCCCAATTTTTCATTGGATAGGTGATCTGGGCATGTCACACTAGATCCACCTTCCTCAAAACCAGGTCAAGGCACATAGACAACTCCTCAATAGCACAAATCCTTACATACAATGTCTGTGCACAAAAAAACTTACATTCCCTTGCACTAAGCCAATTACAAGTATTTTCACATAGCTAACACTTACACACCTTCTTACATATCTTATATATCTATTTATACATTTACAATGAGGCTTAAACATGGGTAAACCCATGGGATGACATCCCATAACAGTTACATAAACCCTAATAACCCAAAAAGCTTGCAAAACAAGTGATATCCCATGATCTCAGCTTCACCTGGGTGCTCCATCTTTGACTAGCATGTCAAAGTCCCAAAAATGGTCAAACACAACCAATGTTCTCTCAAAACTTGGTCGAGGTCCAACAAGCCCGCAACCCTCACTTGTGACTCATCCCGAGTCACTCATATCTGGGAAGTGTTGCATCGAAGGCCTCAAGATTAGATTGAGATTCCTCAACTTGTTGCTTTGCTAGAGCCTCTTGCTCGATGAACTCCTGAATTATTTTCTCAGTAATAGGCCCTTCCAGGCATTGCTCCAGTGTCGCAACCAGTTGGTCAGGCTGTGAGCCTTGTCTTTCAACTTCTTCAAAAATCATGCAGGCTTCGTCCTGCACCAGATGGAGTCTTTGTGTCACTTACATAACCTTGCTCTGGATAGCAGTAACCCACTGCTAGACTGCATGCTTCTCCTATTCCCTCTTCATATTCTCAGCGATAGTAAGCAACTTCAGTTGTTCTTTTATGGTGGACGCCTGCTGATTCTCCTCCTGGAGTTGTGCCTCTGGTTTCCTCAGCTCCAGATCTTCTGCAAGGCGCTCATAGGTCTGCGCACTTCGTTCACTTAACTGTTTACACTCTGAGGCCAATGCCCTGATTATTTCTATTGCGTTCCTAGAATATTATTCCTATGCTTTCCTTCTGATCTCATACTTTTCAATCCAGGTCTTTCCTAACAAAAGTGAAAAATGGTCGTTTCTCTCAACGAACTTAATGACTTAAAATTCTTCTTCAGTTGATGTTTCATGGGAAATCATAGGCACATTAGTAACTCTTCCACATAGGGTTATCATCTTTCCTTTAAACAATCCTATCCTTCCCAATGAAGGAACCATATGTAATATCCCCCAAAATAAATTATTATTGAAGTCTGAAAAACACTTAGCAATTTATTTTCATTTTTGGTAATTCGAATTTGGAAAATTATTGGCATTTATGGCAATTCCAAATTTGGAATTTAGTTAATTGTAATTTATTATTATAACCATTGGGAAAATTTTTGATTTTCCCAACCAACTCTTTGACTATGACACTTGTAAGAGAACTAATAATTTTATATTTATTGCTGAGAGACAAATGGAACAACTAGGTTGAAATCAGTTGACCATGACTCCATGAGTGGGGAATATGTTTGAACTACCTTAGCGATGAATTCTACAAGTGGAAAATCGGGAATTTGGAAATTGGCAGCCCCTAAAAATCAAGGATTTGTAAACCTTTGAAAATTCCCAAGGGGAAAAGACCTAGGCACAAGATGCATTTTGCATATATAGCATATGGGAGGAGGTAGGACACTTCCTAGTATGATGGGAAAAAGAATATCATTTGTTGTTATGAGCATTGCTTTCTGAGTGTGAGGCAAGGATAATTGTTTTTGAACTGAGGGAGGACTATACCTAAGGAGTAGTTCTAGATTTCTCCCTCATGGATTCATGGTCAGGCTAGGGGGTGAATGAAGCAAGTAGATTGGTTGTTCTATTCTATGGTTGGGCGGAACTTGGTTGTTCCATTTGTTGTTCAACAACTTGTTCAGATATGTCCATCTACTCTTTCCCTGGTTGAATGTTCTTTTGATTAAATAGCTAATGGAATACACCTATTTAATTCTGGATGAATATTCTGTCGATTAAATTACTGGTGGAATGAAACAAATTGTAGAATAAATCCTTACAGTTTGATTGTATTTGTTGAGTAGAAATTTTTCATGTGTTAACTATTGATGGAGTTGAATTATGTAAACATATTGGAATATGCATATAAGCTAAGTAGAATTATTACTGTATTAATTCTAACATTCCATACATGTGATTATGTATGAATAAGGAATCAACTTAAGGAATATTAGTCGGTTGAAGAAGGATAAATGAAATTCTGGAAGTGAACTTGAGATTTAGATATATGTATATATATTGTTGTAGGTTGAATACGCAGGGATGTATTAAATAGTTAAGAACATCAGACTGTGCAAATGCCAAAACGAGACTTAGAATGAATATATAATATTTATATATTAATTCTAAGTCTCGTTTTGGCATTTGCACAGTCTGATGTTCTTAACTATTTAATACAACCCTGCGTATTCAACCTACAACAATATATATGAATATATCTAAATCTTGCTTGTACATATTTTCATAACTACTTAAACACCCAATTACTCATATGGCAAGATTAACAATGCTTGGACACATGAGAAAATTAAAGTAAACCTTCTATTGTTAAGACTATGCCAATGGCACTAAATGTAGAGTTCAATTATTCCACAGTAAAACATAAATGAAGTTTTGTTTTTTTCAAAGTTATACAAACCATAATCCATAGACTGCTCAGATTAAGTAACAATTTTTGTAGGGTTGAAGAAACATCTGTACATCTTATAAAAAATGAATAAATGATCTGTATAGCCGCAGGATTGAATCCGAATAATTACAAATAGAATTCCCTGGGTATGTACCCAGTATCACTGGAAACCCGAATCTGAATCCTCCAAACCTAAACATTAAAATCAGAACTCGAATACCTTTTCTTGAGTAAGGTGATGTCTTGATCCGTTGATTGCAACTGTACAAGTCTTGCGGGAAAATAGAGAGGGAAAATTAGTGTCAAAATAGAAGACAAGTAAATCTAAATCTTGTAGATAACTTAATCAAGACAACGAAGGTTCCTACACAGGATTAGCACTTAGCTTGAGGTTGGCGCGGTTACACTTTCAGTCAGTTTCGTTGAAGCGATATGTCCAAAAGCTCGAAGGGGAGAAGTGGAATTGGAAAGTTCTTATGGGTACCCTTGCAATGAAAACAGGGGTCCCATCATTAGACTAGTAATCGAGAGTATTAACAAAACTTAAATTCTGGACTATAAACAAGAAAGAAACCTATGCTAAACAATTTATATTTTTGATAATCCAATTAATTCTTCAGAACCATACATGTCTTAAAGAGGTGCTTGTCACTTTCATATTTACCTGTAATATTTTATTATACTGAGGCAATTGTGATAGTCAAAGTTTCAAAACTCAAAATGCAGTAACAGAGAAATTATAAGTAACTAAACCCCAGATTTATGTTAAAGGAAATGAAATTAAGAACAGAGTTCAAATTAATTAGAATTTCCTTCCTTACGCTAACAAAGTGAAATTTAACCAGTTAATCAAAATTCCAGAATGGTAAGGTTTTCACAGGTTTGAGTATATCTGATAGAGGTATTATCTTTTCCAACTGAATTGAACAAACATCGTTACGGGACACCGAAATCATATTCCTTAAACTTACAAGTTACTGAGTGAAAACTTAGACAAGTGGCACAATGTTTCAAGCATATAAATATTGATGGGAATTATATATATAAACTTATCGGGGTAAAGTGTATACAGAACTTATTGTATCCACAGAGAACTGTCTCACGATTCTTAACCCTTTTTCCGTGAAACTGTGTGGAATAGAATGGGAAAGTTACAGGCCGGATGTTAACGACATGTATTCAAGAAAGACAAACTCCCTATACACACGGTGGACAATGTTACAATATATATTGTTCCCCCTTTAAACAAATTTGAACCCTAGCAAGTACTAAGATGTATACTCTCGAAATTTAAGATATTGAAAAGTCAGAAGACTTCAATAAAGATACAGAACTATACGTATACCTTCGTAACTGTTATTTTTAAACTCAAAGGAATGAAATCGTAAGTTTACAATGCATAGGGAAAATGCCTTTTCACATAGAAGAAAACCTATTTCTTAACTGGGATAGAAACCCAAGAAAATCCACCACTTATATAGCCAAACCATGAAAATAGACAAGGAGTGTGCCAAGGTAGCGATATCTCTAAAAATATCAGACAAATAACTCACATCTATATCGAGGTGCGTAAACACTAAGAACAAAAAATGAGAAACCAAGCATATAGTAAACCCGTCATTACACTTATGACTGAACTGGCGGAGTGGACTTTCTCACTCCCTTTGACATTTTTACAATTCAGAATTGCCTACAGGAATTTACACAAAGTAAATGTCTGTTGTAGAGTATAATGGTCTTAGAATAACTGATACAGAGTTTAAGGGTTTTAGCATTTTTACTTTTAAAATGCTATATCAAACCACAGAACTCAGGCCATTAGCACTAATAGGAATTTGAAGATGATTGGTGCACATAGTATCCTTTTAGTAGTAACACAGAGAGTTTGGATAACAACGACCGAAAGGTTCTTACATCGCATAAGGTGGTATCTAACTGGAGAGGTACCCCTAATGTTCCTTACACCTAGAGCGAGCCCAACGTCACAAATTATGTCCATGCCACCGATATAAACAACAACAGGGTTAACATTGCAACGTTTTGCAAGTACATAGAGCCAAGGGAGAAGAATGAACAA
>JZKD02S1673215.1:676775-690916 GCA_000966675.3 Picea glauca | reverse complement strand
CCACGATGCCCCTTACGCGGCACACAAGGTAAGTCGGGGGGAATTGAACTCGAAACCTCATGGAACTTCATTTTCACGGCACTTGCCAATTGAGCTGCCCCCCCGGGGGCGAATGAACAATAACTTTAGAAAACCCTACGTCGAACAGATTAATGGTAGTAGTTACAAATTGTACCTAGGCCATGTGAATAATGCAAGGTGGCAGAGACACAATGGGCACAGAGGTCAAGCAATGGCCCAAAGGAGTACACTACAGGATATCATAAATGTCCCAGGTAGGGTTATTTAAGTCAATACAGTGTTACCTCTGTAATTTTCCTTATCAACTTATATGGTGAAGTTCGATGACAGTCCTTTTAGGGTTACAGTTTCATTTTCCTTCTTATATGGTCATGGTTTGACTCTTACCTATCATATTTGTTAGCCTTATGCCAAAGTTGTTTATCATGGGGTCATTAAATGACAAGAAACAAATAGTTTTCCCCAACTGTTAGTCATAACCACCCTGATTATTAATGTCTATGTGCACTGTTGTCGTATTAGTAATAACTATGCGAAATAGAGACACTTTCACCTATGACCCATGGTTTGAATGATACCTTTATCCTAAGGGTCGTTCAAAATTTATATATCTATTCCATAGTATGCCCTATGGTTTGCGCGAGTAGAATGGGAGTCCTAAGGTGTATATAATTGTTTTTCATGAGTAGAGTGGAAGTTCCAAAGTGAATATCATTGTTAGTTATTAGGCTACTCTTTCTCCCTTTTGTTGAGGGTAGGATTGTGTTAGTCATATATAAATATATATATATGTGTGTGTGTGTGTGAGAGAGAGAGAGAGAGAGAGACTTACACCTGTGTCAAGAAATAGTAAGTGTAAGTTGTGGAAGACAAAAGAAGCAATAAGACTATTCTGTAGTATAGTTAATGAATGCCTGAAAGGTTTTGAAGATGAATGATCAACTCTAATGAACCTAATTATTTTTTTTTATTAGGAAAATTTGGGGTACATTACATATGGCATAAGAGAAAAGGTTACAATACTTGGACCTTAAACAGGGCCAAAAAAGTTCCTTAGTACATGATTTCTGCTCAATGAAAAAACTAACAAAACATTTACTTTTACAAACATAAAAGCATTATTTTTGTTGTGATAATGGAAGCACAAAATGAAGAGGAGGTCAGGCTTGAGGAGAATCCTGAGCAAGGACCTACTAGAGAGCTTGGTCATAATAGTGAAGGAAGTTCTGCCATCCAGGTTCTGGAAACCATGAGAAACTTCATTCTGGAACTGCAAGTTTTCAAGGAAGACAATTAGAAAATGAAAAAGGCACAACAAGAACAATAAGAAATAAATGAAGTACTGCTACGAAGAATATTAACAAATAAGAGCCCAAAAGACAGTAACCAGGAAGAAGATCTCAGTAAAAGGGACTCCAATAATTATGGTCCTAAAGAGAAAAAAAGGGGACATCTTTTCCGAAGGTACACCATCAATATAAGATAAAACAACCACAGGAAGAAAAAGGAAACAGGTGGACCACCTGGAGGGATAATTTAAGAAAATCAAACCGTCCACCTTTGATGGGGAATTGAGAACAGGGAAGGAGGATGAAGCATGGTTATTAGAAATTAAAAAGTATTTCAAGATCTACATCTATTCCAACAACATGAAGGTCAGAATGGCCATATAGAACCTGAAAGGAAAAGCAGGTATATGGTGGCAGGACCTGAAGTTGGCCAAGGGCCTCAAGGAAAAACAGATGGAGTGGTCAGATTTCAAGAAATACTTTAAGAAACAATATTTATCTGAGAGTTACTATGAAATAAAAACCAAAGAGTTTTATGAGCTACGACTTGGTCAAATGACTATGGATGACCTAATAAACAAATTCCTAGAACTATTAAGGTTCGTGCCTTATATCCGGGAGGAAAAGGTAAAAATCCAGCAGTTCCTAATTTGTTTACCACAATCCTATAAGGACATAATTGATTTCGACAATCCTAATACCTTAAGAGAAGTTTTCATAAATGCCTGAATGTGTTACGACCAATATAAACAATGGTCTAAGCTTTCCAATGCTTGGAAAGACAAGAAACAAGACATAATGAACCAGTGGAAGAAGGGATATCAACCAACCCCTTTCTAGAATGCAGCAAAGACCTTTCCACGGAAATATTTTCACTCTGATAACCAGAACACCCAAGGAGGAGATAAACCAGTTAATTTGGGAACCAAGAAGTTTGGGGACAGCCCCAGGGAACCGTTAAAATGTTGGGAATGTGGAGAGACTCACTCAAGGAGGAACTTCCAACGTTTAACTTCCGCAGCCAGGACTACGATTTACAACCTTTAGGAAGCCTTTATGGTAGGAGATGTGGGAAGAAGCTTACACAGGATCAATGCAACCATGGATGGCCAACAAGCGGATCACCAATCCACTGTAGTGGAAGTTCAAGGTAAAGTTAACAATAATCATTTTTTTGTTTTAATTGATCCAGGAGATACCTTGATTTATGTCACCCCTGGTGTAGTGGATTCAAATAAACTTAAGAAGTTAATATATGCAAAATCTTGGCTAGTGCAACTAGAAATAGGAACAAAAAGAAAAGTAACTGGTTTTATTTCTAATCGTGAGTTCAGATTAGGTGGTCAAAACACAAAGATAAATATGAATATTCTACCGTTAGGGACTTACGGCATAATTATTGGGATTGAATGGTTAGAGAGGCATAATGCACTTTTGGATTGTTATGAAAAAACACTCACTTACAAAGACAAAAACGACACTATTAGGACAGTACAAGGCATACAAAAACCGATCTCAATTAGGCAGATTTCAGCAATGCAATTTAAGAAGTGCATGAGGAAAGGTTGTCAGATTTATGTTATACAAGTGACAAATATGTTGGAAAAAGAAAATAAACCTAGCCTAGAATATTTTGTCATCTTACATGATTTTAGAGATGTGTTTGTAGATGAAATACCCAAATTGGCCCCAAGAAGGGAGATAGAATTTTCTATCAACCTGTTGCCAGGTTCAGCCCCCATATCTAAAGCACCCTACAGGATGAGTTTGCCAGAATTAAAGATCCAACTACAAGAACTATTGGACAAGGAATATATCAGACCAAGTTTCTCGCCATGGAGAGCACCAATCCTTTTTGTTAAAAAGAAATACAGAACTCTAAGATTATGCATTGATTACAGACACTTAAACAAAATGATTGTTAAGAACAAATACCCCCTACCTAGAATCAATGATCTGTTTGATCAAGTAGGTGGGGCAAATATTTTTTCTAAGTTGGATTTAAGATCTAGTTATCACCAGGTTAGAATAAAGGATGAGTACATAAGTAAAACAACATTCAGGACGAGATATGGACATTGTGAATTTGTTGTTATACTGTTTGGCCTCACTAACGCACCAACAACATTTATGTGTTTAATGAACAACATTTTCAGTCAGTACTTGGATAATTTTGTTTTGGTATTTATGGACGATATCCTAGTGTATTCTAAAATAGAAGAAGAACACGAAGCACATATAAGGATAGTATTGCAAACTTTAAGAAAACACAAAATATATGCTAAATTCAACAAATGTGACTTTTATCAAAAGAAAATATAGTACCTAGGACATCTAATATCTGAAGAAGGTATTGTAGTCGACCCAGAGAAAATAAGAGCCATCATGGAATGGCCTATCCCTAAGGATGTAGCGGACATATGTTCATTCATGAGAATCACTGGGTTCTACCACAGATTTATATAGGGATTCTCTAATATTGCATACCCTATCACATCCCTACAAAAGAAGGGTACGAAGTTCAATTGGTAACAAAAGTGTCAGGACAGTTTTAATAAGTTAAAGGAATTGTTAACAACTACACCAATTCTAAGGGTAGTAGACCCAGATAAAGACTTCATAGTTTGCATCGATGCGAGAAAAGAAGGTTTAGGAGGTGTGCTAACTCAAGACGGGCACATTATTTGTTACGAGTCTCGAAAACTAAAAGAACACGAATGAAACTACGTCACTCACAACTTGGAGTTAGCAGTTATCATCCATGAATTAAAGATGTGGCGACACTATATCATGGGCACAAAATTTATTTTGTTGACTGATAACAGTTGTGTGAAATTTTTTCTTAGTCAACCAGACCTTAACACAAGGAAAGCAAGATGGTTGGCCTTCTTTATGCAATTTGATATCTAGGTAAGACACATCAGGGGTAAGGAAAACACGGTGGCAGATGCTTTAAGTAGAAGAATTCATGGGTTGTTTGAGATAAATATTAGCAGGGAAGAAAGTGACATTGAGAAAAGGATAAAGGTTGCAAGCGATAATGATGAAAAATACATTAAAACAGTGGAATATTTACAAAATAACACAGAAACTTTAGACAAGGAAGATCTGAGTTTGGACAGAAATGGTCTACCAATATTCAAAAATAGATTATATATACCATATTCTGCTAAATTAAAGTTAACAATTTTGGACGAAGTACAGAAGAAACCATATTTTGGTCATCCCGGATACTAGAAAATGGTAACAACACTAAGGAAGTTATTTTATTGGCCTAATATAAAAGGTGAGACATCAGAATACTTGTCTAAGTGCCAAGATTGTCAACAAGTGAAGGATGAACACCGGTACCCAGGTGGATTGTTGCAACCTCTACTTGTACTGGAATGGAAATGGGAGACTATATCACTTCATTTTATCACAGGTTTTCCTAGAAATCGAAAATATAATGATTCAATTATGGTAGTAATTGATAAGATTAGCAAGTCTGCACACTTTATTCCTGTAAATTCTAGTTATAAATCTATTAATGTCGCTGAAATATTCATGAGATAAATTTTTAGAATGCATGGTATTCCTAAAATGGTGATTTCGGATAGAGACATAAAATTCACATCTACATTTTGGAAAGAATTGTTTGCAGGGTTAAATACTAACTTGAATTTCATCACAAGATATCATCCACAAACAGATGGGTAGACTGAATGAACAAACCAAATCATGGAAGATATGCTACGAATGTACGTAAGGAAGAAACCAAGTAAGTGGGAAGACTACCTGCACTTGGTGGAATTTGCATACAATAATGGATACCAGGCATTGGCTAAGATGATCCCCTTTGAAGTACTGTATGACAAAAAGTGTACAACTCCAATTAGTTGGGACAACCCAGTTGACAGAATCATGGTTGGACCAGAAATGATCTAGGAAATGGAGAATACACTAATAAAAGTACAACAGAATTTAAAGGAGGCACATGACAGACAAAAAAGTTATGCAAACCTGAAAATACGTCACCAAGAATTTCAAGTTGGAGACCACATGTATTTGAAAGTCAAAGAAAGAATAAGTTCCTTAAATATAGGAAACTGTTCCAAGTTGTCACACAGGTTTTGTGGCCCTTTCGACATCTTAGCTCAAATTGGACCAGTGGTATACCAACTTGCACTTCCTGCAAATCTGAAAATTCATAATGTATTTCATGTTTCTTTGTTAAAAAATTATGTTCATGATCCTACTCACATGATCGATTGGAACATGGTGCAGGTGGAACCATAAGGCGAGTTCCAAGGGGAACCCCTGCACATTCTGTACAGGAGAGAAATAACACTATGGAACGGAACCATCGCCCAGGTAAAAGTGCAATGGAAGCACTTTAGTCCTAAGGAGGTCACTTGGGAATTGGAGGAAGATTTACATAAATCTTAACCAACACTATTCTGAGAAAGGAACAAACACTGAGGACAACATTGTACTGAAGGGGGAAAGGATGTAATATCCCCAAAAATAAATTATTATTGAAGTCTGAAAAACACTTAGGAATTTATTTTCATTTTTGGTAAATTCGAATTTGGAAAATTATTGCCATTTATGGCAATTCCGAATTTAGTTAATTGTAATTTATTATTGTGATTGTTGGGAAAATATTTGATTTGCCCAACCAACTCTTTGACTATGAGACTTGTAAGAAAACAAACCATTTTATATTTATTACTAATAGACAAATGGAACAACTAGGTTGAAATCCGTTGACCATGACTCCATGAGTGGGGAACATGTTTGAACTACCTTAGGGATGAATTATACAAGTGGTAAATCAGGGATTTGGCCATTGGCAGCCCCTGAAAATAATGGATTTGTAAAGCTGCGAAAATTCCCAAGGGGAAAATACCTAGGCACAAGATTCTTTTTGCATATATAGCATATGGGAGGAGGCAGGACACTGCCAAGTATGCTGCGGAAACAAATATCACATGTTGTTATGATAACTTCTTTCTAAGTGTGAGGCAAGGAGAATTTTTTCTGAACTGAAGGAGGATTGTAGCTAAGGAGGAGTTCTGGAGTTCTCCCTCATTGATTCATGGTCAGGATAGGGGGTGAACGGAGAAAGTAGATTGGTTATTTTGTTCTATGGTTGGGCGGAACTTGGTTGTTCCATTTGTTGTTCAACAACATGTTCATATATGTCCATCTACTCTTTCCCTAGTTGAATGTTATTTTGATTAAATAGCTGATAGAATACACCTATTTAATTCTGGATGAATATTTTGTCGATTAAATTACTAGTGGAATGAAACAAATTGTAGAATAAATCCTTATAGTTTGATTGTATTCATTGAGTAGAATTTTTTCATGTGTTAACTGTTGATGGAGCTGAATTATGTAAACATATTGGAATATGCATCAAAGCTAAGTAGAATTATTACTGTATTAATTCTAACATTCCAGACATGTGATTATGTATGAATAAGCAATCAACTTAAGGAATATTAGCTTGTTGAAGAAGGCTAAATGAAATTATGGAAGTGAACTTGAGATTTAGGTATATGTATATATATTGTTGTAGGTTGAATACACAGGGCTGTATTAAATAGTTAAGAACATCAAAATGTGAAAATGCCAAAACAAGACATAGAAGGAATATATATATATATATACAGATTTTCAAAACAACTTAAACACCTAATTACTCTTACGACAAGATTAAAAATTTTAGGACACATGAGAAAATTCAAGTAAACCTTCTATTGTTAAGACTATGCCAATGGAACTAAATGTACAGTTCAATTATTCCATTGTAAACCATAAATGAAGTTTTTTTTTTTTCAAAGTTATACAAACCATAGTGAAGAGACTGCTTAGATTGAGTAACAGTTTTCGTATGGTTGAAGAAACATTTGTACATCCTATAAAAAAAGAATAAATTATCTGTATGGTCACAAGCCTGAATCCAAATAATTACAAATAGAATGTCCTGGGTATGTACCTTGTATCACTAGAAACCCAAATCTGAATCCTCCAAACCTAAACATTAAAATCAGAACTCGAATACCTTTTTTTGAGTAAGGCATTGTCCTGGTCCATTGATTGCGATTGTACAAGTCCTGCGGGAAAATAGAGAGGGCCAATTACTGTTCGAACATAAGACAAGTAAATTTAAATATTGTAGATAACTTAATAAAGACAACGAAGGTTCCTACACAGGATTAGCACTTAGCTTGAGGTTGGCGCAATTATTCTTTCACTTGGTGTCATTGAAGTGATCTATCCATAGGCCCGAAGGGGAGAAGTGGACTTGGAAAGGTCTGATTAGTACCCTCACAATCCAAACGTGGGTCCCTTCATTAGACTAGTAACCGAGAGTATTAAAAAAACTTAAATTCTGGAATATAAACAAGGAAGAAACCTATGCTAAAAATTTTATATTTTCGATAATCTGATTAATTCTTCAGAACCATACATGTCTTATAGAGGAATATGTTTCCTTCAGATTTACCTATAATATTTTATTATGCTGAGGGAATCGTGACAGTCAAAGTTTCAAAACACAGAATGCAGGAATAGAGAAATTATAATTAACTAAACCCCAGATTTATGTTAAAGGAAATGCAATTAAGAACATAGTTCGAATTACTTAGAATTTCCTTCCTTACACTAACAAAGTGAAATTTAACCAGTTGATCATAATTCCAGAATGGTAAGGTTTGCAAAGGGTTGAGTATATCCCATAGAGGTATTATCTTTTCCAACTCAAATGAACAGACAGGGTTAAGGGACACCAGAATCATATTCCTTAAACTTACGAGTTACTGAGTGAAAACTCAGACACGTGGCATCCAGTTTCAAGCATACAGATCTTGAGGGGAATGATATATATAAACTTATCAGGGTAAAGTATATACATAACTTATTGTATCTGTTGAGAACTGTCTCACGATTCTTAACCCTTTTGCCGTGAAATTGTGTGGAATACAATGGGAAAGTTACAGGCCAAATGTTAACGACATTTATTCATGCAAGAAAAACACTCTATACACATGGTGGATAGTGTTACAATATATATCGTGCCCCCTTTAAATGAATTTGAACCCTATCAAGTACTGAGATGTATACTCTCAAAATTTAAGAGATCAAAATGTCAGAAGACTTCAATAAAGATACAAAATTGTATGTATACCTTCGTAACATTTATTTTTAAACTCAAGGGAATGAAATCATAAGTTTACACCACATAGGGAAAATGCCTTTTCCCACAGAAGAAAACCTAGTTCTTAACTAGGATAGAAACCCAAGAAAATCCACGAAGTATACAATCCAACCACGAAAATAGACAAGGAGTGTGCCAAGGCAGTGAGATCTCCGAAAAGCTCAGACAAATAACTTGCATCTATATCGGGGTGCGTAAACACTAAGAACATATAATGAGAAACAAAACATATAGTAAAACCATCATTACACTTATGACCGAACTAGAGGAGTGGACTTTCTTGCTCCCTTTGACATTTTTATAGTCTGGAATTGCCTAAGGGAATTTACACAAAGGAAATGTCTGCCACAAAGTATAAGGGTTTTAGAATAACCGATACAAAGGTTAAGGGTGGAGCCATGATAAAACCCTAAGAATTGTCGAGTATAATACCAAATTTTAAAATTCTATATCAAACCATGGAATTCATTCCAGTAGCACTAATAGGCATTTTGAAGATGACTGGTGCACATAGTAACCTTTTAGTAACACAGGGATTTCGGATAAAAATGACCGAAAGATTCTTACCTCACATAAGGTGGTATCCGACTGGAGAGGTCCTCCTAATGTTCCTTCCGCCCAGAGCGATCCCAACTTCACGAATTTTTTCCATGCTACCAAGATGAACAACAACAGAGTTAACATTGAAATGTTTTTCAAGTACACAGAGCCAAGGGATAATAATGAACAATAACTTTAGAAAATCCTTCGTCGAACAGATTAATGGTGGTAGTTACAAACTGTACCTAGGCCATGTGAATAATGCAAGGTGGCAGAGACACAATGGGAACGGATGTCGAGCGATGGCCCAAAGGAGTACGCTACAT
The DNA here is from genome assembly GCA_000966675.3 of Picea glauca. Taxonomy (NCBI): domain Eukaryota; kingdom Viridiplantae; phylum Streptophyta; class Pinopsida; order Pinales; family Pinaceae; genus Picea; species Picea glauca. The sequence goes on along the minus strand of JZKD02S1673215.1, from coordinate 681,533 downwards.
GATATCATAAATTCCACAGGTAGGGTTATTTAAGTCAAGACAGTGTTACCTCTGTAGTTTTCCTTATCAACTTATATGGTGAAGTGTGATGGCAGTCCTTTTAGGGTTACAATTTTGTTTTCCTTCTCGTCTAGTCATGGTTTGACTCTTACCTATCAGATTCATTATCCTTATGCCAAAGTTGGTTATCATAGGGTTGTTAAACGACAAGAAATGAATAGTTTGTGCCAATTGTTAGTCATAACCACCCTGCGTATTAACGCTTATGCGCGTTGGTGTCATATTAGTAATAACTATGCAAAATAGAGACACTTTCACCTATTAACCATGGTGTGAATGATACCTTTATCCTAAGGGTCGTTAAAAATTTATATATTTATTCCATAGTATGCCCTATGTTTTGCGCGAGTATAATGGGAGTTCTAAGGTGTATATAATTGTTTTGCACGAGTAGAATGGAAGTTCCAAAGTGAATATCATTGTTATTTATTAGGTTACTCTTTCTCCCTTTTGTTGAGAGTAGGATCGAGTTTGTCATATATGTGTGTGTGTGTGTGTGTGTGTGTGTGTGTGTGTGTGTGTGTGTGTGTGACTTACACCTGTGTCAAGAAATGGTAAGTGTAAGTTGTGGAAGACAAAAGAAGAAATAGGACTATTCTATAGTATAGTTAATGAATGGCTGAAAGGTTTTTAAGATGAATGATCAACTCTAATGACCCTAATTTTTTTTTTTTTTATTTGGAAAATTTGGGGTACATTACACCATAGCAAGCTTTCCCAAAATTTCCCAAGTGCTTTCTGGCATTATATTCACTTGTGTTTCCTCATCCAAGACATAGTCTATGTCGAACTCTCCTATTCTTGTTTCTATGCACTTCTTTTCTTCCAAGATGTTTGGTAAACTAAAGTCTCTATGATCATCCATTTCTTCTTTTAACTGTAAAAACATAGTCTTTTATTCTTTCTGGTTTTCTAACATATCCTTAGCCTTTTGATATTCTTTATAGTTTTCTTGTCTCAGGTTCATATTTTCAACTTTACCAATCATTCTTGGGCAATCCTCAACCTCAGGACCAATATATTTACAACAAATACAAATAGGACCTATACCAAGGCATTCCTTAGCAAGATGTCTCGATCTTCTGCAATTATAACACAGTGTCAATCCTCTCTTTATTTTAAACGATCCCCAACCTTTCCTGTACTGTGCACTGGGATCACTATGTTGGACCTACAATCTGTAAAAATTCTTTCTAGCTTCTTGCATCCACTTATTAGTCCAAAAATTCTTTCTATGCATAGGAATAACATATCTTTCTCTATTTCTATCAAATTTATTCAGATCAACTCTTATTTCTAGATGTGCGCTAGTTTTCAGACTAGGATAAAATATATCAAACATACCTACATTCATACATTTGAAGAAAAAATTTCCACTTATATTACCTTTACCAGAGCACAAAGCTTTAAGATCTTACCTCTTTTCTTCAAATCAGGTTTCTTTCTTAGCACAGAGCTTCGCGAGTCAAGTAGAATATTGTGCACTACAGTAATAGATCTACACACAAAGCTTTCTCTTTTCTTCAGTTCCCAACAATCACAGTTTCAGGTCCCGACAACGGAACCATTTGTTGTCACAGGGGCAGAGCTAGGGTTCAATGCTTCAACAATGCACCAACAAAAACCTAACTACCGACCCTTTCGAAAACACCTACGAGGTAGATGAAGTCTCACCCGAGGTAGAGGAAGGGGGGGTTGAAGGACTTAGGTGTCTACAACCGAGATGGGACATAGATATGTTATTACAACACTTGAGAAATCACTTAGACAATAATATGCATTAGTTATTAAACCTTATTCACATCACAAGTTGACCCTTATTACAGACCAATGCAGTAACAATCAAGATTAAGCAAATCCAACCATTTATCACATAGCATCAGCTCAGATCTAGAATTCATCATACATAATCACTAATCATCCATAGATCTATCTATCATACATCAAGATCAGTGCACTAAGAAGGTAAATACATAAACAACATAAACATTATTGCACAAATCACATTAACATAGGATATACGTGGTTCACCCCAGTGTGGGGCTACAACCACCAATTATTCTTCTTCTTTATTAGTATTAAAGCTTTCCACATTATTCTTCTCCTATTCACAAAGCTACCGAGCCCAACTTCGCATTGGACAGGTGATCTGCACACAACACACTAGATCCACCTTCCTCAAAACTAGGTCAAGGCACAGAGCCAACTCCTCAATAACACAAAGCCTTACATACAACGTATGTTCACAAAGCAACTTACATTTCGTTGCACTAAGCCAATTACAAGTCTTTTCACATAGATAACACTTACACACCTTCTTAAGTCACTTATTTATCTTTGTATACATTTACAATGAGGCCTAAACATGGTAAACCCATGTGCCGACATCCCATACATGTTACATAAACCCTAATAACCCAAAAATCCCGCAAAATGAGTGAGATCGTGCAATCTCAACTCTGCATGGGTGCTCCATCTTTAACCAGCCTATTAAAGTCCCAAAAATGGTCAAACACGACCAATTTTCTCTCAAAACATGGTCGAGGGCTAGCACCATACGAGAAAATAAAGCGTTTGACCCTTTCATAGGTTTTGGTAAATTATGAATGCCTAGTTATGGGTGAAGCATGAAGCTCAACAAGCATCGTTGATTTAAGTTGAAACTGTTTGCATAAATATATATGACCTTTGTACTAAATCTCTTCATTTCTCCAAGAGTATCCTATAGAATCTCGAGAATGGTGTTGCAATTTTTGGATCAAGCGAGAGAGTTTGGGATCGTGCAACAATTCCTAGTGAACAACTTGGAGCTAATTTAGTACAATGAAGGAGAGAGATAATAGGGACCCTTCTTCTTCATAGTTCCTAGAAAGAGAATCAACAACCACATTTTCTTATATCTTCTTGTAAATGACATCATAATCATATCCAAATTGCTTGGTCACCCATTTTGTTTCCCCGGGGATGAAATTCGTTGTTCTATAAAATGCTCGAGGCTCTAATGATCAGGCTTCATTTGGAAGCATTTTCCCAGGAGATAAGGACGCCAGACACCCATGGCATGTAGAATAACCAATATTTCCTTTTCATGTGTTGATTGGCCCAAATGTCTCTCCAAAATTTGTTTTCTAGTGAAGGTCAGAGGCCTTCCATATTGCATGAGTATTGCCCCAATTCCTTTCATTGAAGCATCACATTCCAGGACAAAAGTCTTTGGGAAATCTGGAAGGGATAGGAATGGATTCATGCACATAGACTCTTTCAATACGTGGAAGGATTGATCAGTGTTTGGAGTCCAAGTGAAATGTTCTTTTTAAGGAGAGTGGTGAAAGGTGTGGCAATTTTTCCATATTTCTGAACAAACTTGTGATAATACCCTGTTAAACCCATAAAACCATGAAAGGTCTTAAGAGTTTTAGGGAGAGACCAATCCTTAATATCTTTAATTTTCTTAGGATCCATCTGTATGCCATCATTACTGATAATATGACCCATGTACTCCACTTCATAGGATCTGAAGACACATTTAGACTATTTAATGAAAGGTTTTTGTTGAGTGTGTAGATGGATAACTTGATCCACATGGGTGAGATGGGATTACCAATATTTACTATAGATGATAATATCATCAAAGAAAACTAAGACAAAATGATGAAGGAATGGATGGAAGACATGATTCATGAAACTTTGGAAAGTGGACAAAGCATTACGCAGGCCAAAAGGATTGACCACGAACTGATAATGACCCTTATGAGTTATAAAGGAAATTTGGGAATGTCTTCCTCTTTCATATGTATTTTGTGGTATATAGAATGTAGATCAAGTTTAGTAAACTATTAAGCACCAATCAAGTTGGGGTACAAGCTCCAAGTGCCTTGTTTCCTAAGTATCATTACCACAAGAGAGGAATATGGGCTGATACTAGGATGGATAACACCTGCTTCGAGAAATTCTTCAATAATTTTATCTGTTTCATTCTTCCGGGAAAAGGGATGACAATAAGAGAAAACATTGGGAGGGACACTACTCGGTACGAGAGGAATGGAATGATCATGAACACCATCGAAATGGGAAAGTCCATGGGGAGTGGAAAAAATGGCTTGGTGTTTGAAGAGGATATATTGGAGCTCCGGATGCATAGAGGGTGTCTCGACTGCTTGAATGGAATGGAGTTGGGAAATAATTCTTGAATGGCCTTTTTTTAGGAGCACTTCCATTTGATGGAAACTGATGATCTTAGGGGAGCCTGTTGTGATTCCTTGGAAATTATATTGTTGTCCCTCATGTTTAATTGCATGGTTAATTCCTTAAAATCCATGAGGATGGGTCCCAAAGTGTGGAACCATTCATCACAAAGAACAATGTCACAACCACCCATGTCAATAACAAACATATCATATTTTAGGTGGTACTGACCAATTTATAGGCATGCATTTTCATAACAACTACCACATTTCATGGAACCGCCATTGGAAATCATGATTTGAACTCTATTGACAACACATATATAACAATTGATTTCTTGGTCAATGTGATGATGAATAAAATCATGGGTGTTTCTATTGTCAATGAGGATGATGGTCCTACCTTGACACCTTCATGAGATACAATATGACCCAAATACTCTACCTCCTTTACTCCAAAGAAACATTTGGATGGTTTGGCATATAGTTCCTGCTCCTTTAGTAGTTGTAGCAC
>JZKD02S1673215.1:645066-659492 GCA_000966675.3 Picea glauca | reverse complement strand
TCACTAGGTAGAATACCCCTCTGCCAGCAAGCCTGTTCAGTACTCCGACGGGCTTACCTAGCCATACCACAGGCCCATACCCACTGCTAGCAGACCTGTCCAGTATCCCGAAAAGTTAGCCTCTTACACCCTCAGAGACTGGCCCTCCATCTTTTAAGATTTTAGTATATGATTTCTTTATGCAATAAGATGGGGGGGACAGCTTTGAAAACAACTTTTTCTTTCTTTTTATTGGGATGGTATTTAAGTTAGAGGATGACTTTCCATTATATATATTCTTTAGTGATTGTCCTGATGTAAGGGGTACTTAAGCGGATGTGGCCTATATAAAGATATGATATAATCAAGCTATTTAGTGTGTAGTGGATGGTACCATTGAGAAAGAACATAAAGGTATCTCTAGACTCAACTCACTTTCTTCTTTTGTAAGTTATTTTGATGTTGCCATGACTAACCGCTAATCATACCTCCTTGTTACTCTTTAATAAAGATACTTTACTCACTTACTCAGGTTTCTTGGAGAAACTATACGAGAGACCTATAATCTTGATGGTTATGGTGTCACTTCCTTATATAGTGGTGAAGGTTTTCAAGAGTAACTGCTTCTTAGAATGCCTTGAGAAAAAGAAGATGGAAATATTTTGCAAAAACATGGCTAACTATAGCAAGTCATTATTCATTTTATGCTTAGCAGACAACAAGGTTCAAGTATAGCAATTTTTCGAAGAAGAATCCTTCTTTTATATTTCCTTGAAACTATCTACTCCTGGTGAAATAAATACCTACAGAAGTCTCCAGAAAAAAAAAAACTCTAAAATATAAAATACTAATGATATCAATGAGATCAAGTCATTGGAACATGTATGTCATAGTTATTTTATTAAACAAAAATGTAAAATGAGGCTACATTAGACTTTAAGCTAAACTAACAACATGCAAATTTTATTTACTATCCTATCCTACCTAAAAAGAAAGGGAAAATCTGTATTCAAGTGTAAGAACTCTTCCAATGTAACCATGTGCAGATCAAGATAAGAAACATACACATATCCATATATGAAAAAGTTATCACAATGATTACCTGGATATAAAGAACCAACCAACCTACTTGTTTGGGCATTAGAAGGTGTTGAAGAAGAGAATAATATTGTGTCTTGATGATCTCTTGAAACCAAATTTCAATGTAATATTGATGTTCATCAACAATAATTTATATGCTCTCCTTCATGATTCTATGCAGATCCTCTTCTTTTGGATGATTGATTTATGAAGTACATAAAGGATATTCTGAGATGGATGTTGAGAAATCCTCAATATTAGGTCTTAATTATTGCTCTCCACTAGATGTAGTCCATAATGTTTCAGCTTCCTTTGCATTTTGGCAAGGAAAATAATTTTGTAGCTCATAGGACCTTGATTCTTCTAATATTTCTGGAGAGGTATATAAGTTCTTGACTATTGTCAAGATGTGTTCTTCCTGAAAAGAAGAGATCCCAATTGTTGCTAGGATTTGAGAGAGTTCTTCCAAACTAATGGTCACCTTCGAATTTGTCTTGTCATTTGATAAAACTTGGTTCACACAAATATGATGTCCACAAAGTAAGGAAATCCTAATGGTGGTAAGAAAACAAAGGTTGTATTGTTTGGTTCTGTGGAAGGCTCGAGTGGTCTTGCCTTCTGTCCCACTATTACTGATGCTTCAATTTCTTTTTCTATAGTGCTCCCTGTTTTAGCCTCTTTTAGAGACTGCTTTAGCTCTTTGGGTTGAGATAGCTCCTATTTTTCGATATTGGTCTATGAAGCTTATTAATGGAATGTTCCTTCGCCCAAAAAGGTTGTAAGGAACCTTGGTTGAAAGGTATGATTTATATTTAATGTATCTACCTTTTGGGTCTCTAGGTCTGTTCATTAAAGCAAACAAAAACAAAAATAAAAACTACCATTGGGTTTGGGGGAACCTGCTATAGTAGATGCACAGGTTCTTACCTCTCGTCTTAAAGTTCCCCCGCCACCAAACTAATGCTAAGGTTTAGAAATGATCTAATTCCTACCTATTTCCTACCTTGAGACAACTCCCCGACAACGACGCCAAAAATGATGGGTGTTCTATATGCACTAAAAACCCTCAATTAAATTGCCAACCCGGGGCAAGTAAACTTAGAGTTGTAGAAACATATATTCCAAGGTAGAAGGATTGGTAGTAGTATACTATAACTAAGGAAGTTGTTATCTAAGGGATAATATACTCAATCAAATACTACTAATGATCAAACTCTACTAATAAACTAAAACTATGTACCGTAAGTAACCTTTTAATGAAGGATCGATGGATAGTTCTAGGAAAGAAAATGGAAACCCTACTTAAAGCAAATTAACTTAATCATGAAAATAAGAAAAAGAAAACTATTTAAGCATAACAATAAGAAAAGGAAAAATATTCATCTAATAAGAAAATAACAACAACAAAACTACTTCAACTAGCCTACTTAAATTCAATAAGCAACTATCCTATGAAAGCAAGAAAACTATCTTGTAATCTATGAAAGCAAGGAAACTATCTTCTAATCTATGAAATTCAAATGCACTATATACTAATATAAGCAAGCTCATAACAGAATTCAATCATTAACTACAAATTGAAATTGCAACCTAGATCTAAAAAAGAAATTGCATGAAGGAAACTAAACTAGTTCTATTTAATTTTTCAAATTGCAAAAAGAGGGAAAATACTCACAAAACAGAAATTTAAATATTATTCCAGCATGAGGTAAGTAAGCAATTGAGAAAACTAAATGGAAAATTAAATGAGAAAAGATTAAACAACAATTAGATAATCAATCTAAAATTGAAAACTAAAACCAAAACTATCCATCCACCGAAGCCCTGTCAAAGAAATCACGAATTAAAAATCTGTTCTAAAACTTTGTTTTTATCATCTATTCCAGCATAAAAGAAAACTTAATTTATCATCTAACTACACACACGGTTAGTCTCTAAGTTTGCAACCTTGTTCCTATCATCTACAGAGTCATTTCATATTAACAAGATTCCTCATAATAACCTGCAAAACTAAATTAAAACAATTAAATCATAAACATCAAATTAAATAACAAAGATGTAAAATAACATTTAATGTACAAGAAATAAAATAAAAGGACATTTATGCTACTTAATTTACAAGCAAATTCATAGAATAGTTACATATATTGTTGGTTCCCCCCCCAATATTCGTTGTTACTCTTCAAAGGCTGACCATGGACTTCAACAACACAATTCACCATTAAAACTAAAAACGCAGGTTTTACACAATTCTGGCAAAATGAAAATGGCAGAACAGAGGGAAATTGTCTTTTCCCTCTAACACATGAATTCTTCACTTCCCTTCTCTATTGTATGATCACCATGATGGTATTTATAATCTTTACACACTAAGTGGTTGACCACTGGACGGTCGAACCACTTCTAAAAATAGCAAATTACATTAATGGTGCCCTAACTGTCGAAATAAAGCGAGCCAATAATCACCCATCATAACAACCCAAAATCGAGTGTCAAGAGTTCAGTAGCTGGAGAGGATAAGAACGAGAAAAACCCATGTTCCCGATTCAACCATCGTTGGTTGCCAATACCATAACCACCAAGTCACCCATCATTTTTGTGCAGGACGAAGTATCAGACGATGTACCAAATGCAGAATTGAAAACCACAAACTTCTCTTAACCCATTCATAATTTCAGGAAACGAATTTCTTAGGACATAATTGGGCATATTTCGCAAAAAACCCATGTGTCGGATTTTTCAAATTCCACTTCATGCTCCCAAAATTTAAGATTTAAGTTAGCAGCCTGTAATAGTGCCAGATGGAGTACCGAACGGAGTGACGGATGCAAAAACACCTTGCAATTTTTCCCTGTGACACACAGACCCCAAATTATCTCTTTGAAATCATTAAATCATTTTGAATTATACTTGAAATCATCATAAAACATGAGTTATGCATACCTGGTGTGGATCATAGCGATTTGGCACAAAATTCTTCAAAAAACTTCTCCAAAACATGAAAAACACATATATACATTCGGCAAAAGTATCTAATTACTATCATAAAATTGATCATATCTCGGGCCCAATATACAATATATATCCCTTAATTCCATCATGATAACCAACAAAGATACGATTTTTAGATTTTGGATCTAATTTAGAAAGTTGATGCTTAGGTATACGAGCATAGGATTCACAACCAAAAATATTAAGGTTCGAATAATCACAAGAGTGACTAGTCCATACCTATTCTAGAATATTACATTCAATTACAGTCGATGGTGATCAATTAACCAGATAATAAACTATAGAAACTTCTTTTTCTCACAATTGTTGCTACAACTTGGAATTACTAAGCATTCTCCTCGCTCTCTCTAGAAGATCCTTGTTCATGAGTTCAACAACATCATTTTCCTGAGGAGTACAGGCAGTGGTTTTATGTCTCTCAATCCCTGCTTCCTTGAAATAGTTCTCGAATTCTAGAGATGTGTATTCATGTCCATTTTTAGTTCTTAAACATTTTATTGACCTGCTAGTTCTCTTTTCAACAAAATCTCTAAACTGCTTAAAGATGGTAAAAACATCATCTTTTCTTTTTAACAGATAGACCCACACCTTCCTAGAGAAATCATCTATAAACGTAAAAAAATATGAGGATCCTCCATATGAGACTATTGGGGATGGTCCCCAAACATCTAAGTGAATCCATTCAAGGAAACCTTTACTATTTTGTCTTCCCATTTTAAAATTTTGCCTACTATGTTTACCATAGATACAATGTTTACATAAATTTAAATTTAGAGACTTCAAACCTAGAAGTAACTTATGATCTACAAGTACCTTCAATCCTTTCTCTCTCATATGACCCAAACATTGATGTCATAAATGATTGGAATCACTTGTACTTTAAGATATCATTGCTTCTTGATCTGAATCAGTTCTTCCTTCAAGATGATAAAGGTTCTCGATCCTATTCACCTTCATGACCTGTAAGATACCTTGGAACACTTTCATGACTCTACCTTGAGTTGTACACTTGTATCCAACAGAATCTAGGACTCCTCAAGATATAAGGTTCTTTTTAAGTTCTAATACGTGCCTCACATATGTTAATGTTCTTATAGAACCATCATACATTTTAATTTTGATGCTACCAATCCCAACAATATTACATGAAATATCATTTCCCATAAAAAAAAACTCCATCATTTATAGGTTGATATGTTGTAAACCAATGTTTATGTAAACATATATGATTTGATGCATTAGAGTCTAAAAACCAATGTTGATCATCCTATGAAGCATTGTAAATTGACAGAACCTCATCAATTATACCTAAACCAAAAGATGAACATGTTTTTGTTGCATGTGCTTCATTTACTTCTTTTGTAGAGTCTTCTTTGGAGGCTTGTTGTTGTTTCTAGCAATCCGTCTTCAAATGTATAGATTTTCCATAGTAACATCACTTAAGTTTAGTTTTCCTCCCTCTTGACATAGATATGGAAGAACCTCTTTGATTATTTTCTTTATCTTTGGATCACCCTTTGACCTCCATTGCCTCAAAAGTTGAGGTTTATTGACTAGAATTTTTCCTCATCTCCTCAGCCAATAAAGCTCCCAGAACAATGTCATAATTAATAATAAAAAAATGAACTCAATCTTATAGAGGTAACTAAATGATCCCAAGACTCTCAAAAATAACACAATAGTGTCATTGCCTTGTCTTCATCTTCGAGTTTTACTTCCATACTATCCAATTGAATTAGAAGAGTATTAAAGGTACTTAAATGGTCAGAGAGTTTCATACCTTCTTTCATTTACAAACCATACAACTTCTTCTTCAAATAGATTATATTGGTCAAGGACTTTGTCATGTAAAGTCCTTCCAATCTGGTCCACAAACCTGTTGTTTCTACCTCTCCTACTATATTAAAAAAACCATCATATTCAAGGCACATACATATAGTACTCAATGCTCTTTCATCTAGATAATCCCATTCATCATTTTTCATGGTCGTGGGTTTATTTGATATTCCTTACAATGTTTTTTGCAAACCATGTTGTAGAAGAAAATGCTTCATCTTGAGCTTCCACAGCTCAAAGTTGGTTTTTCCGTTAAATTTCTCAACTTCAAATTTCAAATTTTGAACTTTATCCATTTTCCCAAACCCTCTGCCAATTCAGAGTCAAGTCCTCTGTCAATATTCTACTCAGATAGGAAAAAAAACCCTTTTCCTCACACTCACATGCCAAAAGTGTATCTTTCCCAGTTTTAAGAGGATGATTCTCCTCTATTGTTGTCTGGGGGGGCACCACTAATAAGACTCGCGGTCCTTCAGTCCTTCATGTGGGGATCCATATTTATTAATGGATATCCTGTAGTGTGGAAGGGGGGGGCGCCAATGTACTGGCGCTCCCGTGTGCTTGAACTGGTCGTGTTGAAGGGAGAAATTTTTGGATTTCTTAAGTGTTGGAGTGTCAATGCGCCCCTAAATTTTCCTAGGGAGCATCAGTGTGATAAATAGAACTGGATAAACACTCTCATATGGAGAAAGTATCTGGTCTCTTTAGTACTCTGATCCGCCTGCCTTCTCCTACCAAAAAAAAACCGCGTGCAAAGGTTCTTGTGCTCATAGAAAATCTACAAACAATTCACCTTGGTTAACCTAATCCACCTGCTCCACTTTCTATGATACCACTTTTTAAAGATCATAATATAAAACACACACATATATAATTATAAAAAAATTAACCATACACAGACAAAACAATCACACAAGGATGAACACAAGATTTACGTGGTAAAACTGTTCACAATGGAAACATCCATGGGGAAATAGAATTCGGTTTTATTATGTTCAAGGGAGAGTTACAACAGCTAAAATACATCCATCCAACCCTTAAGCTCTATGCATCTATCACCCTTTATGGTTTACAACAATTAGATACAATAAATGTGCTTTTAACGACACGTCCATGTTTAGTAGATTTGTCTTAACTAAAGGATAAATATTAGGATCTAAAACTTCCCACATTCCATGTTGGGAAATTTTTTGGCATCATTCAACAATTAATCCATCCCATAGTTGCAAAATGTGTGGGACCTTGATGAAACCTTGTTCATTGACCTATTTTCTATGAAAAACCTAAATTTTGTCATGGGGTTTTGCTTATGAGAAAATATTCCATTGGGAGAAAAGATGATATGTAGGCTCATCCATATGATTTTTCCACATCCAACAATCCAAATTATGGAAGGGGTCACTTATCAAGGGAATTCATTGATGAACTATTCACTAGTTGATCATTTTCTTATCCATCCAAGCGATAAACTTATTTTGGGGGGAAGAAGTAAATGTTCTACAACTTGGATTTTTTTGGACAATCATCACAATTAAACTATAGAAAAATTGTCTGAATCACAAATTATCATTACTGAATTTACATATTTTATTGCAAAATGGGATTCACACCCTCAAAGACTGTTATTGCATCCAAATTATTCAATTTCAACAATTCTTCTAAATTTTAAATTGAATGTTGAGAAAAATATGGTACAATAATCGATCATCCTGAGGTAATTAAAGGCCAACACCCTATCCTTCACGTGAATAATTACCAACTTTTTTATATGGAACAAAAATATGATTAATTAGACCTTGGTTTAATCCATAGTTACCAAATTTGGCTTAATTGACCAAAAAAAAATTGAAAATTCGAGTATTCGGTTCGGTTTGCAGATTAGCAGGGAAATTCGAATTTGATTCGATTTACGGACAATAAATTTTGATTGTGTTTGCATGCACATCAAATATTACTCATACAGACCTCAAATTATTCACCATAAAATTTACATTTATAGAAATTGATTTTGATAAATCTAATATTAAAATAAATTTATACTTTTATTTATATTTATATATAATTCATTATCTTTTATTCTTTTATTTGTATTTATATATAATTCATTATATTTTATTTTTTATTTATATATAATTCATGATATTTTATTTTTTTAAGCGCTATCTGCATAATTCTCTCTCTAGTAATGCAAAACACTCACTTGAAAGATGTATGTTTGAAATATTTCCCACTAATTTAACAGAAAATAGTGTGAGTACTCCGCTCTGCTGCAAGTTTAATTTGAGTAGGGATTTGATTTAGACATAAATTTAATTTTAATAGGAAATATTTTTTTAAATAGGTTAATGTGAAACCAAACCATAGTGAATGTCAATAAGTTAACTGTAATTTTGTCTTGGAGTTTCCTCAAATCGGAGGATGTATTTGTATAGGATAAGCCAATTCCAATTGGTGCCTCCAAGAATAACATATTTCCCTAAATAAATAAATGAAAACAGTCAAAATAACACAACAATAAAAAAGTGTAGTCATTTACAGGTCTCTCATACAAACAAAATAAGAATTTATTATCCTTGTTTCTATCCCTCCTCTTCAAATAAGTCAATGTGTGTTGATGTCCATTCAGATGCCCAAGGTTTTAACACTTTTTTTTGACATTGTGTGTTACGAGGAAAATCTCTCTATGGCATGGGGTAAGCCACAATAGAAGGAATGACATGCATAAATCAATTCTAATCCCAAGTATGCTATATACATGAAATGCTAAGAAGATAAGGCCAGGATCCTACCTCATCCAGACGTCCGATGAAGACCATCGTTGAGCACACAACTCAAAGATTTAAACCTGGAACTTGTCCTCAACAACCAAGATACATAAGCATATGGTGACAATATATAATGTTAACATATAGATTAGCATAATCCATTAACATACATGCCAAATACATCCATGGAATAATAAGTCAAATATTTGCAAGATATTAATTGGACGAGAAAAGAGTATTTCTATTAACATAATCAGAAAAAGTATATAGGTGACAAACTTATGTAATGACACATATCGAAACCAAGAAACTAATTCCCTCCAGCTGGGCCTCCACCACTTCAATCCTCCACCAAAGACAAGCCCATATAAAGGAGACAATGAGGTTCTCCATCACAAATAAGGAAGATCTTGGGGGATGAACAATGAGTTCAGAATTTCAAGGATAGAGGGATGAAGAATCAATATGAAGTAAAATTTCTCTAGAGTATATTTTCTCTCAAAAGTTGAATTCTCTCCTTTTCCAAGGCTTGGATATGGCTCAATTTATAGCCTTCAAATGGAACTGAAGGGCCGAGTCAGAGTGTTTCCATTATATGGAAGGTCAAGGATTATGGATCTCATGATGTGACATGGAAACCCGACATAATTTTTACTTTTGAGCTCCAAACCCAATGTACGTGGGCTGTAGTGGAGCAACCTACGTATATGCTTGTTGTCTAACTGGTAGGGCACGTGTATGTGGAAAAATGTGTTTTTTTGAATTTGGAAGGTAAAAAGGGGGACTTCAAGCCTGCATAGGGAAATGAAAAGGCCATCCAATCAAGTTTCATGGGGTGAAGAAAAATTTTCTATAAAATATGACCCCTAATGTGTGAGGTCAGAGGAGTATCTGTTATGGCCGAAATACATTATAATTCCTAGAAGTGGAGTACTGGAAACTCAGCTGGAAGTACTAGTTACTCATGAGAATATTTCAATCCATAATGAATTTGTACATATGGCTTCTAATCTGAATTACACTGCAAATCCATGTGGAAATATACCAAATAGTTGTTCATTTCCATGAATAGGAAATACATAGTAGATGCATGACATATGATGTCATAGTCATGAACAAGGCCAACCAGTGGAATCCAGAATCAAAATAAATTTGAAGATATATGTATACAATGGAGTACAATATAATCTCCCATGATCATTGAAGTCATATAGGTACTGGTCCAATGAAATACAACAACAGAATGGGAATGTTGATATTGTAAGCTGGAGGTATTCTACATTATCCACTGAAGGTGCAAGTCTATGTCATGTGAATAGAGGAGGTGATGTCAAATAAAATGAGACTTCATTTGATTACCGGTCATTAAGGTATACCACTAACAAATGAGAGACAACCTATCTATAATGAAAGTAGGTATCAAAAAACCGATTACATTCTTACAAGTGTCGAATGCTTGAAGAATCCATCGATTAGGAGACATTGATGCATTCCCAAATCTTGATGGCAGGAGAACCTGCCACTAATGAATACAAACCTCATCAGGAGACATCAATTTTGAGGTTGAACACTTCAAGAATCCATCGATCAAGAGACATTGATGTATTCCCAACTATCGATGGTGGGAGAAACTTCCACTAATGACTGCAAGACTCTAGGTACTCACAAGAGGTCTCATTTCTAGAATATATGAGATGAAGTTGATGGAAGGAGACCCAATGAAAGTAGAGAATTAGGGAATCTCTCATCAGTCAACATGAGGTACAAAGAAATATCTTGATGATTAGGAGGAGCTCGAACGAATAGGATGTTCATGAAAAAATTACCCTATGTCTCTTTCACATGCACTAGATGGAAGTAGTGCACGAAAAAGACCCTCTGAATAACATCTAGTAAGGAAAACTATCGACAAAGGTGAGGAAACCACCAATAAGGATAATGGCATCCAATACATTGCACGAATCCCAATGTGTGAATATATTTCTTGTTGTCGAACACAAGGGAAACCCCCCAGTCAATGACCAATGAGGAGATGTTGATTCTTGGGTTCAAGGCTACCTACCCATAATGAAAGTAGGACACGGGTTCATGGTAGGACTACAACTTCATGTGACTCTGATACATACTAAGGGTATAGTCGACATGAAAATCAAGAGTTCTAAGAAATGGCAGAAACAAGCTTATAGAATTCCTTTGAACAATAGCATGAGACATATGTATAACTCAGGAAGGATAGACTTGATGATGAAACTTTGTGATGCAGGAGGAATAAACAAACTCTCCATAGGGACTGGAATAATAATCAGTCTGAGGAGTAAACTCTAAGTAATGAGCTCAAGTTCCTAAGGTCATCCTAAACTCAAAATTTGGATGGCAGTGGACTCAAAAGTTTTTTCTCTGTTCAAAGGAAACATGACTAACGCTGATATGAGATAATATTCTTTCCCCACCAGTCTTTTTTTTTTTTTCATAGGAAAAGAAATGATATGATACAAGAGAAGAAACAAGTGTCGTGAGTAGTAAACTAGCTCCAAAAAGTGGAACATACCTATATTCAATGCAACGAAGTGCATGCAAGCCATGGACACTCGAGGGAATGTTTCCTCTTAGGGTACAGGGTGTCAAGTTGCAAAGGATATAAACAAGGCTATGCTTGCCTAGTGATGCAAATTGTTGAGATAAGAGGCTTATAATGAGAAAGCGTGAACCGGGAATAGGCTCAATACTACAAGCAGAAGGATGTAATGCGATTACAACTTAACTCCAAAGAATGCCCTTTTTTATAGATTTATTCCCCTAGGCCCGAAAAAGTATAAAATAATACCCAGGAGAACTCCTCTAGCCAATGTTGAATAAAGTATTCCTTTTTCATAAATATTCTACTTGGTCCGAAAAAGGGTTAAACCTATACCTGGTAGACGTCCTTTCAAATCCATTTAACGAGTGTGAAAGAGACAAGTTCAATCGATAATATTTTTTCTTTTTAGAGAGTCGGAAAAGATCTTAACCAAGACTCAAGGGGGGTAGTCCCATAGGTGAAGGTCAGAATGCTTGTGAGTAATAATATTACGTTCAAATGCAAAGTCATATCAAAACTATATGGAACTCCCGGTCCTATGGAATAACTTCTACATGGGAACCAAATGGCACAAAGGTTCTAACTAGGGCACCCATGTTTGGTAAGCCTCTACCACTTAATAATGACACTTCTAGTAGTAGTACGCAGGTTCTGTTTCACTAATAAATGGGTTCGTTCCTAAGGTATATAGATCACATTCATAGGACAATGAAAGAATGAAAAATAGAGTGACAACCTATCCTATATGTTGGTGAAATAAAATACCTTCGAAAGGCACGAATGAGTGGTATGAAGCTATAAACTACAAAAATCATGGACAAAACCACTAAAACCAATTCTTTCCACTGTACTATTAGTCTATAAGGTCAAAAAATAAGCACAAACTATATGAAGTGGGTAAAAAAATTCTTCTAATAGTAAAAACAGACCATTTTACCATACCATTTGAGTTTTTTCACCCACATAGTTCATTTTAGGCCATTTTCCCCATGGTATTCAAGTGTCAATTATGGGGGCTATGATCAATTAAATTAGGAACCGTCTGGACCAAGCAAGTGCCCATCCCCTCCTATTCATTTTTAGTTTTTTTTTAAATTCAAATGTATTCCTCATTTTTCGGGTTTTAGAGTGTGCAACATGTAAATTAGGGTGTACGTGGGTGATGGTTCATTGGGTTGATTACATGTCTCCATGTATGCAAGAAAATCAATGACTTCCAATGTATATGCAGCCCTATAGAGGAATGTTAACATGATATCCCACGGACAAGTCTGTGAACATCTTTTTTTGGCAAGACTTAACTCAAAAATGACTTTTCCTTTGTAGGATGGTGATTGAATGGAGGGAGAGGGAGCATGAAGAGGTAGATGCAGCAGTGGAAAGGGATGCAAGGGCCCGAGTATCTTTAAAAATATGTGGCCTTTATAAATTTTGTCTCTCAAAGGAATGAGGTCTCAAGTGAGGTTACTGCAAATGCTCGTAAACTATTGGGATCTACAGACAAAGGTATTAAATCTCGATGGGAAACCATTGAGGATTGAAGTGGAAGACATATATTTTATCATAGGATTGTCTCATCAGGGAAAGGTAGTGAACCTCAAGGCCTGAGGGGATGGGGGTGGTATGACCATGGAGGAGTACATTTCCACCCACTGTGTTGCAGGAACAAATAAAGCAGGGATCCAACTCCCAATTGGGGTAATCAAGAATATGGGCTTACAAATCATCATGCTTGTTCTTACATGAATCTTGAGGTTGGCCTCGTTGCACCAGGCCTCAAGGTCACTCATGTTCTATTTGGTGGAGTATTTATGACCCATTTTTATGACTGATGTACCTCACTTCTAGCTAGCATGAAGAGCCAGGTGACAGATTGAAAATAGGGAAGAAAGAGAAATTTTGGATTTGCATCCATTCTATGTAGTTTTTTATTTGAGCGCGTTCCAGGCTTGATCCCTAGAGTAGATATTATTCACTACTACATATGGGCGGATTATTTCATGAAAATTTTCCACACTTCCACTAGTTTCATATTTTTTTAAAACAAGGCAAGATTTTTGTTGCTATTGCCACGAAAGTTTTTCGCAATATTGACAAAAATATTAATTTAACTTAGTCGGGATTTTCGTCACTATAGCGACAAACTTTCATGGCAATAGTGACGAAAATTTTGTCTATCTCATTGGTCAGTGTTAATGGCTAGTTGACTATTTTATCTATATATACGTGACTTTAAGAGACTTTGCGACACAATTGCTATAGTTGCAACATTGTTCTTGGCTTTTGTTTGAGTTGTTTATTTTTTCCGTCACCCACCGGTTGAAAAAATCCAATTCTCGATCTACATAGCTCATATTTTGAACTTGCAACGTTAGTATGTTATTTTTTATTGATGTACTCATTTAACTTGTAATTGTTTTTTCAAATGTCCAAATTGCATTTAGCTTATTTTTTCCTTGATAATATATTTATACAATATGTGTAGTTATACCATATTTCATGTCTTTGGTTTTTGGATATAGATAATATATTCTATGGAAAAGGGTATGTGGATTCCATAATATTCTAGGTTTATGGAATCCACATACCCTTTTCCCTTCAATTGTAGGTATAATCTCTCTCTCTTTTCATTGATAAATATATGGAATTGCTCTTGAAACTCAACTCTAATCGGTGAAATGATAGTAATTTATTGTTATATTCCCTGCTTTAGCAGGGACTAATAAGATACATAAACACTAACCCTAAACTTATGTTGGGTGTATATGTCGTTATTATATAAAGAAAACATTTGTACACATATGACCTTATTATAAAGATGTTATCTATGTCGTCATGATGTTGATCCTCTACACATATGATCACCTTATTATAAAGATGTTGACCTTATTATAAAGATGTAGGTCATTGTAAATAAACATATCATAATCAAAAGGATTATCCAAAATATAAAAATTGACAACTTAATGTTTGGTATGGTGTAGGTAAGACAATTATTTGTTAGGACAAGGATTTGTCACAATGAAAAAAAATGACAGGAACCTTGCTTGGTTAAGAGCGGCATTAGAGGCGAGGGGCGATGGAAAATGTTATTTCCCTTGCTATGATTGCAGAGGCTTGAAAAATAGAAGACTTTTAATAACAACAACCCAAAAACATTGTAGGGAGAAGGGGCA
>JZKD02S1673215.1:582925-631154 GCA_000966675.3 Picea glauca | reverse complement strand
TATATATTACAATATTACAATATTACAATGTAATAGTAATGCCATATTACAATGTAATATGGCATTACCATATTACATTGTAATATGGCATACAATATGGTATACCATATTTCATAGAAAATTTTTTTTTTAACCTAAATGTATATTCTCAATATCGACGCAACTTCGTTGGAAATATTTTATTATTTTACCACAACCGTTTCTATAGCGACAAAACTTCGTCACAAGTTGTCGTGAATATTCATCACATATAGAGCATGTGCGTCATAAATTTGGTTTTGAGATATTGCACTCATCAATATTACCACGAATTTAGGTTGAAATTTGCGACATACTTTTGTCACACGTTCAACAGCTACGTCATAAGTTATTGGCTTGGCATAACTTTTCGTCCCAATTGCGATGAAGTTTCATCGTAATTGCCACATTTCTCCGTTGTTATAACGACGATAATTAGTCGTAATTGCGATGATGCATAGGGTTAACCGATATTAAAGGTGGGGACACGTGGAGATATAATTTCATCGATGTTTCCACGCACACTTGGATCATGGATATAGTGACGAAATTTATTTCGACGAAAAAAAATATCGGCTTTCGTGGAAATTGTGATGGATAAGTGTGGCAATATCAACGAAAAACCGTCGCAAATTTGCTCATATGTACTAGTGATTCCACATGGAAAATGCAATCCAACCATGTCATGGTGGACCAATGTGATGATCCGTCTGGGAGGTGGTAGGGTGCAAACCCCCTACAATGATGAGTTCTTTTTCTAGTGGTGTTAATAGGTCATAGCCATTGGCGACTACTCTTATGTTGGGATCGACTATAGAGGGGATACAGATATGCCTTTCCCACTAGGCTCCACCTACAATGATATTGGTAAGAAATGTTTTAATATATTTATTTTTTGTGTGTTTTTCAAAAAGAATAAAAAAAACAAATATTTTTGTATGGTATCAAGTATTAACAATTGTTTTTTCATGCAAATGTAGGTCTACGATGACTAGATGGATTCCCACGACATCAGCGGATGAATCGTGGAGATGATCATGTGGGAGGAGATGTAGAGAGAGTGTTTCAGAATGTACAGGGTAACCTGTCTCGATTGACGAACAAGATTCCTATGGTTCAAGTGGAGGATCTACCAGAGGTTATGCAATGACAGGTGGTGGATGTGCCTCATGCGTGGGTGTGACTCTTCCAGTGCCTCACAAATGTCATAGTATTCTATCATGATATGCATTCAGTTCCACATGCGTAAATTCCATGGTCATATATATATCGACGATATATGTATTTTAAGGGTGTGAGCCCCATTTTGTACTATGACACCATATTTTTTGAAAATTTGAAATATAAAAATTTTGGTCTTCATCTTTACTTATATATGTTACAATGTGTAAATGCATGAATTCCTTTTATTTACTTTAGTTATGTGACAGATTCGTATCTAAAACATAATTAGCACATGCATCAAATACATAATTAGAACTTCTAGGTATGTGATTATAAGTAAGAAAATCAGAGTATCGTTCCAAAATTCATACCTGTAGGAATCGTCAAATTAGAGTAGGGTATCGCACATGGTAACTTTGATTTAACTGACATACGACTAACTAGGATTCCAGGAGAACATCTAAAGACTGAATACCATGTGAAATTCCATCGCTTAATAGTTCTATAACGATGATATACTCATCTACATTATTCGTTGATGGCTCCAGACGAACGCCATCTGAAGACACTAGTTGGCCTTTGAGTGATTAAATGATCTAGGAGGATCTCGTTGGCCACCCACCCTATCCAACTAGATCAAAATAGTTCTTTGGCAACTTACTATTTTTAGCAGTTTTTTAGTTTCTGAACTTCCGGGGCCATTTTGAGGGCCTAAACGATACTTTTTCGTGATCATGAACCTCAATGATAGTGAAATTCTCTTTTTGAGGCCCCTAAATGAATATCCTCATAAATACCTTTCCAATGAGATAACATTTACCCTAAACGAAGATTGTATGAAAAATTTACGACCCCATGAAGTTGATGTACTAACTTACCCCAACAGGCCCACATGACTTTTGGTGCTTCATCTCCTAGGGTTAGGTTTTTGGATGTCTAGGGTTTTAGATTTCATGTTTATTGTAAAAAGGCCTTCAGAGCCTCATTTTACTCATATTCTTGCAAATGAGCATAGTTGTCACATCTCTTCTCAGAGATAAGATGCCACCATTCTAGCAAGCTTGTTTCAGTCTGCATTTTATAGTTTCAACATATTTATTATTTAATAGAACTCCAGTTTTACTATATGTCTATTTTTATTCATGGTGTATCTGTGTTAATATTATAAATCTGTGTTTTCATTTTGGTCTTCTCCTTGTCATTTTTTAGTGCATGTCCCCGATGAGGTTAGGGTATAGAGAGTTGGGTCTCGAGCTAGTTTCTCTTGAGGACAATTTCTCTCGCACACCCAAGAAACCTTCCATGGCAAGCGAAAATAAAGATAACGGGATAAGATATCCTTTCAAAATGATGCTCAAGGAATCCCTCTAGAGACAGAGGA
Source organism: Picea glauca (assembly GCA_000966675.3). Classification (NCBI taxonomy): domain Eukaryota; kingdom Viridiplantae; phylum Streptophyta; class Pinopsida; order Pinales; family Pinaceae; genus Picea; species Picea glauca. Next base: position 628,591 of record JZKD02S1673215.1, on the reverse strand, counting down.
ACGAGATGATGGAAATTTTTTCACAAATCCTTCAACGGCTGCTAACAAGTGACACATCTACCTCGAGCGAAGGTGTTGCCCCCTTCAAGGTACAAATAAATTTTTATATTCCTATATTTGAACGTCATATAGACGCAAATGTTGTAGAGAAATGGTTGAATCTGCTAGAAGGGTATTTTTTGTCCATAAATTTTCTAATAGAGAAAATAATACTTTTGCACTCCTCGAAGTTGTCCCCTATGTCAAATATTGGTGGGATACTTTTTGTGAGAAAAAGGAAATGAAGGAACCCTTATTATTTATAGTCGTACTTACCTAGGAATCCTTCAAGGATTATATTAAGGAAAAATACTACCCTATTGGAAGTTATGATGACCTGTATACAAAATGGACCACACTGCGACAGAAAAGGGACCAAGCAGTGCCATAGTTCACAAATATCTTCCATACCTTTCACACCAGGATGGGTATAAAATATTCTAAGAGAAATATCATGCTCAAGTATCATGGTGGTCTACATAGATACATCCAAGAATAAATGGAGTTTTTGGACATATCGTCCATAAGCGCGGCCCATCGATATGCCATCAAAATTGAGAAAAAGATTAAACAAAAAGATATGACAGTTTGGGTCTAGGAACCCCTCACAGAAGAATCAAGGAAATGGCAGCCCCAACCTACAGAATAAAGGACATAGAAAATATGGACAGCCTCAAGAAAACTAGTCGAAGGCGTAAGCAAAGAAATATAATGGAAATATGAAGGAACATACCGAGAAGTGGTGAGACTTCCATAAGAGACCCTGGAATAAAAATGTTGATTTCCACTCAAAGAAGTCATTGGTGGCAGAGGTGAAATCCTTTGAATCAGATGTGGATTCCGACTTTGATTCAGAACAAAAAAAGGGGAGATGGATCATTGATGTGGAACCCAGTTTTACCGTTTCTACCACCAAGATCCATCCTAGTGAGCTTCATGACCCAGAGGAAGTTGAGTGCCTATTTCATTCACAGATGTGGGTGAAAATCACTCCACTTCACTTCATCGTTGATAGCAGTAGCCAGAAAAACCTCATCTCATGGGAGGTCATCAAGAAGCTATCCCTACCAAAAAATTTGCACCCGCAAGCCTACACCATTGGATGGCTCTGCCAAGGGAGTGATATTCACATCAACCAACAATTCTTCATTCCATACGACATCAAGCCATTCAAAGATGAGGTATTGTGTGATGTTGTTCCCCTTGAATTTTTTGATGTTCTTTTGGGCCAACCTTATTTATGAAAATTTCATGTTGTATATGAGTCTAGGCCTCATAGTGTTATTATTGCTTTGAACAGAAAATTGTACAGGATACTTGAGGTAGTCCGACCTAGTTCCATTTCCTTGATCTCTATGAAGAAATGAAGGAATTTCATCTCCCAGACCGAGAATTTTTTCTTCTTCATGATTTTCTCTCAGAGTGAGTGAAATATTGTAGCCACATCCACTGCCTCCATGGCCAACCTCTCCACATAGAAGAAGCAAGTGGACAAGGTCATGGAAGAATACAAATACATCTTATCCTTACCTACTATGGTACCTCTGCACTATCAGGTCAAGCATTCCATCGATCTAACCCCCAACGCACCTCTACCCAATGGACTAGTCTATCTTCTCTCTCTATTATAAAATGAGGAGAGCAATAATCATATGCAATAACTACTCCACAAGGGGCACATCCGAACCATCTCATTGCCTTTTGGAAGCCTGATCATGCTTGTGCATAAGAAATATGGGACCTGGTGAATCTGCATTGATTACTGGGCCCTAAATAGAATCACAATGAGGAACCGATGCCCAATTCCCTGAATCGATGATCTCCTTGATCAAATCAAGGGAGACAAATAATTCAGTAAGATTGATTTGAAGTTTGGCTACCATCAGGTCCCAATAGAGAAGACATATGTATGGAAGACTACCTTCAATCAAAACAAGGTCTTTTTGAATGGTTGTCCATGCCGTTTGGTTTGAAAAATTCCACAACAACTTTCATGATGTTGATGGACAATATATTGTGGCCTTTCACCAATTAATTTTTAGTGGTTTTTGGCACAGGGGTAGACCCAGGGTTCAACTCTTACAGTGTACCAACAAGCCATAACTACTGGCCCTTTCGACAACACCTGCAAAGTAGATGCATTCTCAGCTGAAGTAGTAATAAGGGGTTGTAGGACACAGGTTTCTACAACCAGAGGAAATGCAAAGTGGATCCAAGAAAAAAACAGACATCAATCAAGATATTATTTCCCTTCCTAATCTTACTTCACAAGTTATATCTTTAATCTAACACAATAATTCAGTAACAGTATGTCAAATGGAAAATAACACAACATCAATCACAAAGAACAACAAGATATACGTGGTTCACCCTCTCCCTATGGATACGTCCACAGAACTACGTTTCTTGATATATTTAGATGAAAAAATATAGTTATATCTGCACACTTGGCTTGTAGATCTCTCTCTCTTTCTCTTTATCTCTCCCTTCCCTGCACACCCAGTTGTAGGGTTGATCTTTGCACCCAGATGGAGATCTTACAACACAGTCTCAATACTGCTCTCAAAATTAGTAATAAAAAATGAACAAAAATGATCATAGCATCAACAAACCCTACTTAGAATGAACCCTCCTAGGTCTTCTAGACCTTTATTTATACATTATATATCCAAATTCTAGTTTTCAAAACCCTAGATCCAAAACCCTAGGTGCCTAAACCCTAGGTCAACTTCACTCGTTCTTTAAGGGCTTCGCCATCCCGTCTTTCCTTCTTTTCTGTGAGGTGCTCCAAATCACTCGTTGACGTATTTTCCCTCTTGTTGAGTTGTCCATGATCCCTCTTCTTTATTTCTTTTTCTTCCTCGATCTTTTCTTCCAATGGATATCTTTTGTTTTACTTCGCTCCTTCTCTTCCGCTTCTTTAACCACTTTGACCCCTCCTTGGTTTATGTGCTTTCCACGCAGTTCATAATTCTCCTTTCTTCATTAGTCTTCTCTTCCTTACCTAACCAAGGGCCAACAAGCCCCCAACACTCACATGTGACTCGTCTCGAGTCATTGCAAGATTGAACCTTATGTTTTACTTCGACTGCAAACTACATAGAGAAGCATGTTCTTTCTTCTCTGTACCTCCCTATTGTGTGAAGACTGTATTTTTTATGTCTGGTACCCAGTTTCAACTGCACCTGGTACCTAGACCCTTCTTCCTTTTCTTTTACTAAGATTTGTGAGGCAGTTGGTTGTCATAATACAATTTCAACTGGTTCCCATTTAACAAACCTTCTTTCCATTCTCCATTAAGGGTTTTCAACTACGTAGTTCCTCCTTCTATAACATAGGCAAACTCAAATGGCCCTAGACAATGTGTCCTAAAATTCCTTGGATGCTTCATGAACTTGTTGTCATGTAACAATATCAAATCTCCTTGCCTGAATTCCTTCCTCTTGATGTGTCTATCATGATAAGCCTTCTCCTTTTATTTCTATACCTGTTGATGAAATACGACAATGAACCTGTATTCCTCCAGCTCTAGCAACTTCAAAAGACTATATTGAACAATGTCCATGTTATCCATACCTATAAGTTTTGCAATTCTTAAACTAGGAACCAAGTATTCCATAGGTACCACTGCCTCCAATCCATATACCAACTTAAATGGAGTCTGTGTTGTCAGCTTTATGCAAGTAATTCTATAATCCCATAATACTACTGGAATTCTTAAATCCCAATCATCTTTGTTAACAATACAAATCTTAGTGAGTGTTGTGTCCAATATCTTATTGAAAGCTTCGACTGTACCATTTGCATGTGGGTGGTATGGAGTAATCTTTTGATGGTGAAATTAAAATTCCTGAGTCAAGGATTCAATAGTTTTGTTGATGAAGTGTGTGCCTTGATCACTCATGAGGATCTTTGGGCATCCAAATATGGTTATAATATCCTGAAAGATGAACTGCGTAGCTGTAGCTGCACTACAGTCCTTAACTACTCTTGCTTCTGCCCATCTGGTCAAATATTTTGTTGCAGTGATAATGTATCTAGCTCATGTGCACCTTCCTGGTGGGTTAATAGGTCCCACAAAGTCAATGGCCCATTTATTGAATACTTGTAATGTTAATTGTGGTGTCAAGGGCATCGCATCCCTTCGAGAAGGATTTCCTACTCTTTGACATACATCATAGGCTCTATAGTATTTCTTAGCATCCTTATGTAAAGTAGGCCACCAGAGGCCTGCTCTGAGAACCTTCTGCGTTGTTTCTTTCCCTGCATAATGTCCTCTTATAATGCCTTTATGTGCTTCTGCAAGAATCAGTGGTATTTATGCCTCCATAACACATCTCCTCAAGATCTCATTTGGTCCCATATTATATAATTGTCTAGGTATGAGTTGAAAGTCGGATGTGCAAACTACCAACTATTTCTTTTGAATGATTGTGTACTCACGAGGTGTCATTCTTGTGGACAGTAACTGAACTATCTCGGTGAACTGATCATATCCTTTTATGATGGCCATCAACTCTGCATCTGGAAGTGTATCCTCTAGACTAGTAGGTTCCTCCCCATATTCCAACCTGGATAAGTGATCAGGTCCTTTATTCATTCTTCCTGGATTAACCACAATTTCAAAATCATACTCCTAGAATAGTAGTAACCATATGCATATTCTTCCCCCCAACACTGGATTGTTGACTAAATATTTTAATGCAGAGTGATCAGTGAGCATATTAAAATGTCCTCCCAGTAAATAGTGTCTAAACTTTTGTAGCGCATATACCATAGCCAAGCCTTCTCTTTCAGTCGTAGTATAGTTTCTTTCAGATGTAGAAATATTCCTTCCTGCAAAGGCTATAGGGTGTTCAATGTCTCCTGCACTCAACTGTATTAAAACTAATCCTAATGCAATGGACGAAGCATCAAAATGAACATTGAAATCCTTACTCTAATCTGGAAAAACCAAGATGGGCACAGTGACCATTTTTTGTTTAAGTGTGTCGAAGCTCTGCTAGCATTATTTTGTCCATTGGAACTTGCTATATTTCTTTAAGATCTTATCCATAGGTGTTGTTATATATGCATAACACTTATTGAACTTCCTGTAGTATCCAGTTTGTCCTAATGAAATGCGCAGCTATCTGACCGAAGTAGGGGGAGGTAGGTCAACAACGATGGAAATCTTGGAAGGATCCACCAACCACCCCTGTTTACACACAATATTCCCTAACGTCACTCCAAAGGGTGAAAATAAAATATTCTTTTTCAAATTCATGGAAATTTGACATTGCCTACACTTATCTAACATCAATCTCAATCATTCAATGTCATATTTCATTAGGCTAAAAATAGTCCAATCATCAAAACATGCTTCCAAGAACTTCAGTATAAATTCCTTAAATTCTTCGACTACCACCCTGGAAAATATGGTTGGTGCATTCTTCAAGCCAAAGGGAATCATTGTGTACTGAAAATAACCCCACTCTATTGAAAATGTGGTCTTATGTTGATCTTTCGTATCAATTCTGATCTAGTGATAGCCTAAAAATCCATCTGTGAATGAGTAGACCTCCTATCATCCTACATTATCTAGAACTTCATCAGTAAAGGGTGTAGGGAATGGATCATGTAGACATGCATCATTCAACTTTCTTAGATCTACACAAAATCTGATTTCTCTCGTCTTCTTATCTTGGACCACCATAGGGCTAATCCACTCAAATTCTTCAATAGGTTCTATGATTCTTGCTTCCAACATTCTATCCAATTCAATCCTAACTTTCTTCTTATATTTAGGATTCAGTCTGTAAGGTCTCTTATTGATAGGTCTTTCATCTGGTCTTAAGGGGATCTTCATTTCTCCCATGGGCCCTTTAATTCTCTTCATGTATGTGAACTTGGTTGGAAACAAGTCCTGATATTCATGCAATAATTTTGTCATCTTGCTAATAGTAGCATCATCCCAATAGTCTCCCACATTTTCTAATTTAGGTTTTTTCTCTCTTCCAATATTAACTTTCTTAATTTTAATGGGCTGTCCAATAAAAGGTAACTCAATCCCTGGCCCTTCTATGTCTCTGTGACATTTTGTTTCTGCAATGTTTACATCTCTAGGTCCATCATCCTCATCATCATTAATATTGTAGAAATCTTGTAATTGTTGAAGAGGTGCAGTTCATTCATCTTCTTCTTTCTGAAAAGGGAGGTTAGGTGCCTCCTCAAAGACCTTTTGTCTCACAATTTGTAAATCATGATCTATTGTAGGGTACTAACTTTCAAATAAAAATGTATGTATAAAGTTTTGAGTCATTCCATATTAGTCTATAGTAATGAGGTGCAGTTCTTCTTAAATATACCAGTTGATAGGTGTGGTATCCAAGGTGTTAATGAACTTATGCACACATTGTTCTTTAGGAGTGTTTCTCCAGGCCTCCTCACAACATCACATGTGGTCCTTAGGACAACTCTAACCTGTGTATAGAATTTCACATCCTTCTTCTTGGTTTGAAAAGAACACTGTCAATAATGTGCGACACTATGTCCACTCCGCGATGTTCCTCTTATGTGCTCCCCACCATCTAGTTGGTGTGGAGTTCAATGCTTCATCCAGTGCCAACATCCTCTGTTGTACTGGTAAAATTTTCTCAAATTCAGCTAGAAATGTTTCTAAGTGATTTAAACCATCAAATGTTAGAAGATTACTTACTTCTGTGCCAATCCAATGAACCGCTCTAGTCAATCTGGCACATTGTCGTGTGGAGACTTAATACTTTTTTTTATGCCAATTTTCTAAGGCTTCCTCTAAGTCTGATGAACATGCACTTTCACTTTGTCAGCTGAGAATTCCATATACTATAGGATTATATAATCCTATTGTCTTGCTCTTAGTTTGTATATGTTCTCTAGCTCATATGTGTGGTCCTCTTCCCTAATAGGTTTTGTGTATCTGCGACCTTCATATCGGTCATGAGGTGAAATGAATTTAAGGCCATTACCCTCAAATGTCATTCTTCTCTTCTTTAGGTTGACAACAGTCGAATCTTTGAAAACCCAATCAATTCCTAACAGTGCAAGATAAGGACAACTATCGTCAACAATTTCAATTACTTTGAAGTCTGCAAATTTCCTTATCCCATCGATGTTTACAGGGACATGCTCTAGTCTTCCAAAAGGGCTCACCATTTTCTGATTATCCATCCTAAGCCTGATATGAGAGTAAACCAATCTAGGTTTTCCCATCAGTTCCCAAGTCTGCTTCGTCATAACATTGACTTTTGATCCTAAGTCGAGGACCACATAGTCCACATCATAGTCTCCAATCTGAGAACTAAGATGTAATTCCTTGTTTGTTCTTCTTTTCCTTGATACTTGGTTCACATCTCTACTCAACATAGGGTCTATTATCCCTCTTTCATATTGTCTTACTAGGTTTTGCAATTCTTGTATATCCTTTTCATCTTTAATCAAATTTATGCAGGTATATAAAAAGTCCATGAGCTTTCTTACCTGTTTTCCTTGTCTATCTAGGGAAGACTGATCAAATGTTGGTGGAATTTCACATTCCCTTACTTTTGGTTGTACCTTATATGAAGAATCTTGTCCTTCTACAAATTATTTCCTTGCTTCTTCAAAAGTATGCCTCTCTCTCCTTGGATCGAACGATTGTGCCTTCTCTGAAGCTCTTCTGATCCCTGATCCTTCTACAGTATTTCCTGGAGTCACTTTGTCTTCTCCTATAACAATGCCTCCTCTAGTAATAACAGTGACTCAGGGGTCTTCACCATGAGGTTATGATAATATTAATTGTACTTGTTGGTTTCCTCCTTGCCTCTCTTGGAGTTTGGCCAATAGTACTAGACAATCTTCAATAACATTCTCAAACAATTTATAGTAGTTGCAAGTGGTACAAGGGTTTTGAAAATCCCTTTCCAAATGTCTTGGTTGTGCACAATTATAACAGATAATTTGACCTCTACCTCGACCCATACCTTTGCCTCGTCCTGTTCCTCTGAATCCACCATGAGGGTTGAAGTTTTCTCTTCCTAGGGAGATGAATTGAGCATTATTTTCTTCTTGATGTGTTTCTTCTTGAATTCTATATGTATCCCTTGATCTTTCATGCATGAGATCATAATCCCTACAATCCTTCTCATCATGTCCCATAGACTTACAGAATGTGTAGTAAATATTGGTAGGTGTTTGGACATATTTTTGCATATAATAACATTCACCATGGTGATGTTTAGTTCTACATACCTCGCAGAAGTGTACAATAGCCTGCTTCAATGGACTAGGTGCTCCAGAGGCCAAGTATTCATGAAATAGGGGACAATGCTCCCTATCATGGCCCTCTGATTTACATCTGATACACCAGATATCTTCTCTTTTCTCTTTTCCTTTGTTTTTCTTCATATCTTTGACCTGTAAAGATAAATTGGTTAAATGATTCAAGATTTGGCTCATACCTGTTAGCCTATGGCTTACCTTTACCAAACACTAAGTCTAAATTGTCACCTATATTTGTATTATTCATTTAGGATATTAGTAATATATGCTCAAGTGATGACTAATGATTTAGTTAAGATTGCCTAGCCTAGTCATCATGCATGATTTTAGGATCTAGAGCAAATCTCTCTGTGAGGTGGCATCACTCATTGTACTATAAATATGTAACATTGGATTGAATACATAAGTGTTGTATAGTAAGCCTTTCCGCCATGTTGTTGTTCTTGTTTCTATTTTATCAATTGTTGCTCTTGTTTATGATTTATCAATTGGTATCATAGCTATGGTGATATTATTAGAGAGAGTGAAGAAGTAAAGTTGACTCTGCTGGTTTTCATATGGGACAGGTTTCATTTGTGAAATAGTTTGTAAAATACTAGATGGATCATTTTGGTGACTGTGATCTATTTTAGATGCATAAATGAAGCTGTGTTGCGTGATTTCTGAACAACGAGGAAATAAATTCGGATGATCAAATTACAGGTGTGGAGGGTCTCAGTTCGGGGTGTGCAGTGTCGATTTTCATGGTTGTGTTGGTCCTGATTCGAATACCTCTTGCCTCCAATCTAACATAGACAGATGACAGTTGTTCGAACGTTGTTTCCATCCATGTCCCTAGACTCTAATTTGGTCACACATGGCTTCCAGAATCTTCTGTCAGGGTTTGTTCTCCGGGTTATAAGAACAAACCCCATTTCGTTCATTTTTGGGTTTTGTTTGCCATTGTCCTAATGTGTTTTCTGGTGTATTGAAATAATCAGAGGTTGTCGATCCAGTGTCTTTCTATAAAAAAAAGATGAAATAATTCCAGGAGTCATCTCGTTCGGGGTTATGTTGAACTGATTCTCGGAATACAGGGTTTCTTGTGTACAATTGGTTTTATGCTATTTGGCATTCAATCTTATAAATTTTCAAGTGTTCGCAGTGAAAGCACATAGACGGGAAGTTGTGTCTATGAATTGATTATGAGAAAGAGAGAGGAGGTGCGACTGGATATTGCACCATGTATGGCCTTGTTGCTAGAAAATAGATTGCAATGCGATTTGCATGGATACTTGCATGGAGACTAGTATATTGGAGTGAGACTTGTAGCACTATTGAAAACATACCATTTCTCTGGAGGAATTTGGTCTGGCAGCAACCTCTGGATTGGATGGACGGTCTGGCGCCATAGCTATGGATGAAATCTGTAATAGAGAGTGTGTATTTATGTATTAATTAATAACCGAGTCTGTTGTGTTTATTTCTGCATTGAAATCATTGCCTTGATTAATTACTGGTGTGTTGGACAGTCAAATATATGTGGTAGTATTATGCATTGTTGAGTGCATATTTGCATTGACGGCTGAGCATAAATTTTCTTTGCTTTAACATTGTTGTTGTCTTAAGTAAAGTGGACCTGAGTGGTTGAAATAGAATCGTCAGGATGTGAGCCAATTCTAGCCAAGATCGTGGAGCTGCTAAGTGGTGCAGTGAACGTGGATCGAAAATGCATGGATCTGAGTTGATAGATGATGGCTACTCTTAGCATGTCAAAGAAAATTCTATATTCTCAAGCATGATCTGATTTTCATCCTATACGTTATGAGATTGGTAACAATTCCTATGGAAATTAAGATATATTCGCAATCAACATCAATCACATTAGCAAATTGCCAGGAAGCGAATGAAGTGAGGGTTGTACATTTGTAAAATAAATGAAAAAGGCCAATCCATGAACCATTCAAATCTGAATTGTTTAGTATTGATCGATGGTGAGGTGCATCCAATGGTGTGAATATGCGCATGAAGAAATAGGATCCAAGAGAATTACCCATGAAGACTTTTGTACAACAGACCTCTGAGATAAGCAACGGAATGAGGTCTTGGGATTTTCTCAGGCTTTTTCTGTAGATCATAATATTTTCACATTTGGATAAAAGTGATAAGGTGGAACTATAGAGAACTTAAAACCTTTTCACCATTAAGGTGAGTGAATTTAATATGTTTTCCACTAGTAAATGAGAATGAGCATTAGTGATAGTGAGAAGGGGGCTTTGTGTGTTTTGGAATTTAAAAGGATATTTTCTTTAGTGAAAACTCTTGTTTGACTTTTCAAAATGATATATGGAGAAATTTGAAGATCAATTCAACTTTGTAAGAATCGAATATAAGCTTAATTGTATTGTAAATGATGGGCGCATCATTGTGATTGTAAAGAGGATATTTTAATAAAATCATTTTTTTTCTGGTCGCTCTCATCCTAGACCTATCCCGAAATTGAATAAGGGGGTCTAAAGACATTGTAATTATGTGTGGTGGTGAATGTTTTCATGGTTTCTTTATGTAATGTTTTATGTCTAGTTTTTGACATAAGTACACTTACAATTTTTCATACGGCTATACACACATGGCATTCCAAGCAAGTTAATTCAAGCACACAATTAAATGCTAGTGAAGTACAAACAATCAAAGCAGATATGATCAAGTATCTGTGAAGAACATTCTCAAGCATTCAAGTCATCAACCACATCAGTAATGGACAAATCAAAGGATTTTGAACTCAACACATCATGGAGCATTTGAAGTTAAATTGTAACTTGCAAACAATATTTGTTGTAAGCTTACTTGATCAAGTTGATTTGTACTTGCAATAATGTATTTGTAGGTTTACTTGTCCTTTTGAAATCAAGTTGAGTTGAACTAAATTTTTCATAAGGTGCATTTTTGGTTGAGCCCAACACCCTAGAGTCATTTTGAGTCGTAATTGACAAGGTTGAGTGTTAAAACTCAAATCATTGTAAACATCACACTTTGGAAGAATTTTCGGTGGTAACCGACATCCTCAACTTCTTGGAAGCAAGTTCAAGCAAGGGAAGTACAAGGGAGCGTGAAACAAAATCAAGCGAGCGTGAAGTTCAAGCGAGCGTTTCAAGTGAGCGAGCTGCAAATAAAAACCTTCTTTTGTCAAGTCAAATTGTAATCAGGATCTACCTTCACAAGGAGACCTCATTTAGTGTATTTGAAATGGCTCAAAGTCTCGAATTATTAGAGTTACTGAACACTCTAATAAACACCACTAAAGACAAGACAGTGATATTGAACAAAACAACTCTTCAATCAGTGCTAACTTGTTTGCAAGTGACGCAAGCTAAAGTTAGACTTCTTCAATCTCTATCCCAACTATTGAATGATGAAATTAGGGATCTCAAAAATCAACATCCAATGAAGTGTTTTGAACTAGTTTTTGTTCATCACAATCCTCTCTATGATGATGATGTTTTTGATCAACAGTCAGTGAAGGAACAACACAGTGATACAACTTAAGAATTCATTTTAGACGAAGTTGAATCTATTCATGAACCTACATTTCAAGAGTTTTCTTTTGATTTCAGTAAAGAAAACCTTTCAATGATGCATCAACATGCAGTAAATCCACTTCCATAGATTTCAAAGAAATAGGTTCAGAATACTCTTTCCAAGCCCATCATCAGACCTTGGGAAGAAATCATCTACAACAAGAATAGAACAGGACTTGGATATTACAAGGAAGTTACCTTTCATATTCCTAATTATTCCAGACCAATCAAGTTCCATAGTGTTGGATTCCTTCAAGAAACTTTAACTTCACTTATTCAAGTTCAGCATCAGAATGATAAGTGCCAACATGGTAATCGAGTTAGTCACATGGAGAATCAGTGTTTTGATCTCCGTCCTTGTCAGTATAGTGGCAAGAATAACCATTCTTCATACAGATGTTCAACACTGAAGAAATTTTCAAGATTAAAGATTCACTATGAGTGGATTGATCCTTGGAAATGGTCATCAACAACCAAGCAATTATATAAGTCTTACCGTAGAATTCAATATCGAGTAAAGACCAATCTTGTAGCACATAACATTTTTGTACCTCACATAAGTGGTCCCCTTATGGCATAGCTTTCGAGCATGGCCCTCATGAGATGAGATACTATGTGGTTTTTTCTGCATGCCCACTTTGTGTTGTATTCAAATGGAACAAGTATGGTACTCTCTTGAGCATAAAAGGGGGGAGTACAATGATGAAACTCTCATACACCTTAAGGGGGGGGGGAGTTCAAAATTCCAGTGATGATGGTTCATGAAACCACTTGTGGTCTCTCCTTTCAACTGACAAAGGGGGGAATTGATGATGGAATTGGTTGTCAGACAGAAAGTTTTGACAACAACAAACATCAAGTATGCTAGATGGGAATGAAATTTTCCAAATGGGCAACTGCAGTCTGTAGATGACAGAATTTGACAGAATTATGGTTCAATAAGTTTAAGTTGAATCATATAGATTTTGATTTTGAGAGAAATTATGTGGATGTTTGGTTCACATAGATGGTCATTCGACCTAGCAGAGGACAAGAGGATCCTTCTACATTGCATCTTGGCATTTGATTGAGTTTTCAGGCATTTTTCAAGGATGTGTCAGACTAGAAGTTGATTCACTTCTCTTGGTTCACTCTCATCAGATTGGAGTTTACATTAAGTAAACAATTTGCATGCACCCTAGCTCACATGATTACATTGTGAGATTTTCCAGAGATGGCAGGCTTTGATAGGATTATGGTTCAATGACTTGCAATTGAATCATACACATGATACATTGTGATGTTGTTGGACACCTAAAAGTGTCAAGATTGGTTAGTGGTTATCCAAAAACCATTAGATACATGGTATCAATTGGTCAGTGGTTATCCCAAACCACAGATTCATAGAGCACTTTCAGTGATACACTGATAGTAGAGTGGTGATACTACATGTTCACCAGTTAGCAGAAGACATCAGATTCTTCTAGATAAAATACTTGGAAAAATGATCAAATTGTCAAGCAATCAGGGAATGTTTAGATATTGCAGCTGTTCACTTCCATATCTCATCTCTCTTCTAGTTCATTTCAAATGAAAATGTTCAGCATCCAGATTGGCGGTTTTTCAGGTAGTTCTTCATTGAGGCTCAACACAAGAGTTTTAGTATGAAGGCTTGGAATTGATACCAGTTTATGCTTTATTGTTGGTATTATTGATCGGACTTGTGATTGAGGGGGGGATTGTTATCCCATGGCTTACCTTTACCAATCACTAAGTCTAAATTTTCACCTATATTTGTATTATTCATTTAGGATATTAGTAATATATCCTCAAGTGATGACTAATGATTTAGTTAAGATTTCCTAGCCTAGTCATCATGCATGATTTTAGGATCTAGAGAAAATCTCTCTATAAGGTGGCATCACCCATTGTACTATAAATATGTAACATTGGAGTGAATACATAAGTGTTGGCTAGTGATCCTTTTCCACCATGTTGTTCTTCTTGTTTATGTTTTATCAATTGTTGTTTTTCTTGTTTATGATTTATCAATACCTATGTTGGCTTCTCCTACAGGGGTTACTTCTATTTTCATGGCGATCTCCAATGCTTTAGCCTATGAACCAACTTTTTTTTGCATCATAGGAAATATGATATGTGGCAGGAGGGAAACAATGAACCATTCTTTATTCTGTTCATCTAGAATATGAAAACTCAAATGACCTGTCAGAGTCTTAAACCTATGATCAAACTCCCAAACAGGTTCAATGACCTTTTTGTTGATCTCTTTCAGCTCTGTAATGCATTGTGACTCCGACTTATGTTTCTTGAATTCTATGCTCAATGCATTCTTAATGTCATTCAACATCTTATACTATGGAGTTGTTGTAGAAAACTTCATGTACCAACTCAATGTGCGATCCCTCAAGGTAGTATTGAACTGATCTCTCTTAACAGTTACATAGGTGACTTGCTTAATGCTGCAAACAACTTCACATAGGAACCAATGCTGGTCAGGATCTTTAGATCCATCTCCTGTGAAGATGGGTAAACTCATCTCATATGCCATAGATATTCCTTGGTTTCTTGACTAAGTATGTAGTCAACTTCTTGTAACAATACTTTGACTGCTCTAACTACTCTAGTTACTCTGGTTACTTAATGTTTCTAAAAAAATAGGAGGAATGATATTACTTACTTCGACAGTAGGTGCAGTGCCTAAAGTTTATGGTTCTCCTCGATGAGGTTCTTCAGATCCTACTTCCTTTGTTCATGTAGACTCTGAATACTCTTCGTCTATTATATCTGCTTCTTCTCCACTGTAGAATCCCTTGTCTCTGTAGTTTTTCTTAAATAGGTTCACAAGAGGAACCTCTCTGAACAATCTCCCACTGCGCGTGTGTCCAACCTCTATTTCACTGTCGCTATCTGAATTCTTGAAAATTAGCTTCACTGTATCTTTAGGATATTATTCTCATGCAATAGAATCTTAATCCTCAGTTTTAAAAAGTGTAGGAACTTCCCTCTAGGTCCTTTAAAGAAGTACCTCTCTACTTGACTATAAGATTTTAATCTATCAATGGAAAAATCAATAATGTACCTTCCAATAGTGCTATCAAACTAGAGATCCACCGCTCTAGACATAACATTATCAACTCTCTTGACCTTCCTGATCAACGCCATTTTCCAAACCACAGGTGGTCTAGATCTGATCTCAAATTGGGTATATGCTAATATGGCTAGCCACTCGTATAACTCTTTATGAATTCCTTCAAAGAAAATATCATGTATGTTGGTGAACATGTACATTCCCAACCAGTCCTCTATACTAATGCTAGGTTTCTTGTTCTGGGCTTCAGCGAAGTCCTTTTCTTATTCTTCTATCCACTTTTAAATTTCTGTCTTTGATGGAAACCACCTTGACATTCCTTAAAAAATATTCTTGGTCCCAGCAACGAAACCATTTGTTGGCACAGAGGCAAAACCAGAGTTCAACTCTTACACCACACCAATAAGCCCTAACTACTGGTCCTTTCAACAACACCTGCGAAGTAGATGCAGTCTCACCTGGAGTAGAAATAGGGGGTTGCAAGACACATGTATCTACAACCAGAGGAAATGCAAAATGGATCCAGGACAACAACACACAACAATCAATATATTCTTTACCCTTCCTAAGCTTACTTCGCAAGTTATATATCTAATCTAACAAAATAATTTAGTAAAAATATGTCAGATGGAAAGTAACACAACATCAATCACAAAGCACAACAAGATATATGTGGTTCACCCTCTCCCTAGGGCTACTTCCACGGAACTACATTTCTTGATATATTTAGATGCAAACATACAGTTTTATCTGCACACTTAGCTTGAAAATCTCTCTCTCTTTCTCTTTATGTTTCTCTTCCTCTCTCCCTGCCCTATGCACTTAGCTACAGGGTTGATCTTCACACCCAATTGAAGATCTTACAACACAATCTCAATATTGCTCTCAACAACAATAATCAACAATGAACAACAACAATCATAGCATAATCGACCCCTGCTTAGAATGAACCCTCATAGGTCTTCTAGACCTTTATTTGTACATTACATAGCCAAAGTCTAGGTGTCAAATCTCTATATACAAAACCCTAGGTGCCTAAACCTTAGGTCAACTTGACCCGTGCTTTAAGGGCTTCACTAGCCTGTCTTTCCTTCTTTTTCGCGAGGTGCTCCAAAGCACTCATTGATGTATTTTACCACTTGATGAGATGTCCATGATCCCTCTTCTTTGATACTTTGTCTTCCTTGATCTTTTCTTTCAATGGATATCTTTTCCTTTACTTCTCTCCTTCGTTTCTTCTTATTTAACCACTTCAACCCCTCCTTGGTTTATGTGCCTTCCATGCAGTTCATACTTCACCTTTCTTCCTTAGTCTTTGATTCCTTACCTAACCAAGGGAAAAAAATGGTGTACCTGGATGACATCCTCATCTACAACAAGACATGGGCAGAAAACTTGCAACACATTCAGCATGTTCTTCACACTCTACGTCATCACAAGCTATATTCCAACTTGGAAAAATGCCCCTTTGGCATGGACATAGTCCACTACCTAGGATACATTATTGATGTGCATGGTGTTCATGTGGATCCAACTAATATCTAAGTCATTTGTGATTGGCCAACCCCAACCACACTCACTAATATTCAGATATTATTAGGCCTTGCCAATTTCTATCGCAGGTTTATGTTGGGATTCTCCCATATTGCATGGGCCCTCAGCCAAATAACCATAGGTGGTGGTAAGGAAAATTGTATGTAGGGCTTGTCCCAACAGAAAGAATTTGATGATCTGAAGTAACGCTTGTGCTCCACCCGAGTGCTTTCATTATGTGACCTGCAACATACTTTTGAGATCAAGACAGATGCTTCAGACTATGTTGTGGGTGTATTCATCACTCAGAATGGCCACCCCGTGGCCTATCATAGTGAATCACTATCAGATGTCATCCATAAGTACCCTACTTAGGAAAAAGAAATGTATTCCATTGTGCAAGCCTGCCACCAATGGAAGCATTACATTCTCAGGAAGGATACAATCATCCAAACTAATCATAACTTGTTGTAGTTCATGCAAACACAAGGAAAAATGAAGAATGACCACCATCAAAAGTGGTCCACATATTTTCAACAGTTCCACCTCGACATCAAGTATAAAATAGGAAGAACCAACCGAGTTGTTGATTTCCTCAGCTGACCTCCAGTTGTGACACTCACCACAATGCTCAATTATTGCGGCCATGAGACCTATGCATGGCCCCAACTCTATGAGATAGATCATGACTTCGCCAAAACCTACCAAATGTTGGGAAAAAACACAATTGTCACCAATTTCCATCTTCAGGATGGGTTGTTGTGCCATCTAGGACATTTATGTGTTCCATCAAGAGAGAAAGAAAATATGATTTGGGAAGCCCATTACAGTCGAGTGGCAGGACACTTTGACATGGAAACTACAGTGGCAGTGTTGCAACGACATTTCTACTAGATGAAACTTTGACAGGATTTTATCAAGTATATTTGGTCTTGCACTGCCTACGTTATTGCCAAACCGACCATTACAAAACAAGGAATGTAGGCTCCTCTTCCTACTCCTGAAAAGACTTAGGAATCCATCTCAATTGACTATATGTTCGGCCTTCCATCCACGAGTTGTGGAAATGACTATTTTTTTTTGGTTGTTGATCGATTTTCCAAGATGGCGATTCTAGCCGCCTACAAGAAGAGCATCATAGCGAAGGACATTGCCAAGATCTTCTTTGAACAAGTGTGGGTCAACTCTGGGATCCAACAAACCATTATCTCACATCGATACAGTTGTTTTATCATCACATTCTAGTCGAGCCTCTGGTCAGTATTAGACACCAAGCTCACCAAATCCACTGCTTTCCACCCCAAGACGGATGGCCAAACCGAGTTTGTCAACCGAATGATTGTGAATATCTCGTGCATGTAAAATTCCAAGAAACCCCTCACCTGAGATGAGAGTCTTCCCTATGTTCATAACAACTACAACAAATCCATACATAGCTCAACCAACCATAGCCCCTTTCAGATGGGGTTGTTATTTCAGCCATTAGGTCCCATGGATGTTGCACTACCCCTTTCAACCACCTAGGAAGACTTTTCACATGCTTCAACTGGAGATGACAAAGACACTCAGTTCATTTATCGTATCCATCACAACCACCAATAGGTTTAGGATGTTTTACATAATTCCAATGCCAAGTACAAACAACTCCATGATCAACACCGTGTGCCACACCAGTTTCAGGTGGGAAACAAAGTTTGGTTGCACTTGCAGAAATAGCGCCTTATAGGGCCTCATTGAAATATTCATCCACTCCATTATGGAATCTACACCATCACCAAGATTGTGGTTGAAAATGCGTTTGAGCTCCAGTTTCCCCCATTCCTTAGCTTGCACCCAATATTCAATGTGGACCTCCTTCAACCTTATTTTCCACCATTATTGGACACCTCAGAGATAGAAGAACAATTGACACCAACGGAGCTCAACCCTGACTTCATGGAACATGAATCCACTGATCATATCATGGACACACAATTCAAGGGAAATTTCCAGCAGAGGATCCAACTTTATCAGGTTGTCAAAGCAGGGAAACTCTTGCACCAAGGAAAGTGGCTCACCTGGGTCCAAATTCAACAGACATTTCCTCATCTAATGGGAGCACTCAATGCAATGGAGACCATTTCTTCCTAAAGGGGGAGTATTGATCCAGGATGATCTTGATAGCCACCCACCTTTTCCAATTTCCTCAAAACAATTCTTTGGCAACTTACTATTTTTATCAGTTTTTCAGTTTCTGAACTTTTGGGGCCATTTTGAGGGCCTAAATGACGCTTTTTCGCAATGAGGCTCCTCAATGATAGCAAAAGGCTTTTATTAATCCCCCTATATGAATATCTTTATCAATACCTTTCCAACGAGAAATCATACGCCCTTAACGAAGATCGTATGAAAAAATTACGACCCTAGGAAGTTGATGTACTAACTTACCCCAATGGGGCCCACATGACTTTTGGTGGTTCATCTCCTAGGGTTAGATTTTTGGATGTCTAGGGTTTTGGATTTCATTTTTATTGTAAAAATTCCTTTAGATCCTCATTTTACTCATCTTCTTTCGAATGAGCATAGTCTTCACATCTCTTCTCAGAGATAAGCTACCACCATTCTATTAAGCTTGTTTCAGTCTACATTTTACAGTTTTAACATATTTCTTATTTAATAGAAGTCCAATTTTATTGTATCTCTTTTTTTATTCATTGTGTCTCTGTGTTAATATTATAAATTTGTGTTTTCATTTCATTCTTCTCATAAATCCAGATCGGTAAATGACCCAAGTGGCGAAAGTCATTTTTCGTGTATGACGACTAGCACCGTCTACGAATCCTAAGTAAACTAGAGACTTTGTTGACATCTTCCAACCAAGGGAAAACTCAATAAGAAAGATGATCAAACAAAGGAAAATATGTATATACACTAAGATACACTAGTATACAAAAATCATGCCCAAGCTTGAGGGCTCAAGCGTAATACCTTTTAAGGTAGATCCCATTTCTAGGCTCATCCAATATATTCCCTTCATAATATTCCAATTCATAGGATCCTTTCTCTAAACAATATCACAGGATATAATGATCGTGCCACATGGGGTTGAACTTGCTTGCCCCCAAGGGTTCTTTGGCTTGGTCATACATGAGAACCAAGTCACCCTCTTCATACTATTGAGGAAATATAGACCTATCATACTGAACCTTAACATGTCATTTATTTTCTTCAATAGTTGTAGAGGTATCTCGATGCTTCTCATATATATTCTCTAGGTGCACACGGTGTTCTTCAAGATTGAATGTTTCATGTAGGAGCTCAATTGCTAGTTTGAGGGAATGGATTTCACATTCAATCATAAGGATCGACTCCACGCCATGTACTAATTGAAAACGAGAAAAACCAGTGGAAGTATTGACCGAGTTTCAATATGCCCAGAGTGCAGGGTAAAGCATTATATGTCAGTCATATTTAATCTGGCTGACAGTTTTTGGCAAGATGGGATTGAGAGATTTATTCACTGCCTCTACTTGTCCATTTTCCTGGGGATAATAAGGATAAGAATGACCATGCTTAAACCCCAATTTTGATGCTAACTCCTTCATCATTTCATTCTTAAAGTGATTTCCATGACTAGTGACAAATATCCTTTGGGATTATGAACCAGGCTATAATTTGGTTGAATACAAAGAATTTTGTAGTATTACCATCATATTTAATGGTAGGCATGGACTCTTCCCATTTAGTGAAGTAATATATGGCCACAATAATATGTTTATGCTCCCTGTCAAAGTTGGGTTACATTCCTTAAAATCTACCCCCCTCTTGGTGAAGGGAACGACAATGATGATTGGGTGAAGAGGGGTTGGACGTGAGTGCATTTTCTTAGTGAACACTTGGCAAGGGTGACACTTCTTGACTTGTTCAAAATAATATTTAAAAAATGACGGCCAAAAATAACTGACTCGCAAAATATTTTGGGTTGTCGCAAGCCCGAATAGATGACCACCACAAGCCCCACTGTGACAGTCATTGAGAATTGACTAAAATTCCTCATGAGTGAAGCAACGACGTAAAATATTATATACTCCTTGATGATACAAAGTGTCATCGATGATAAGGTAGTTTTTTTCTTGATGACATATACGTTGTCAATCATCTCTCAACAAATGCTAGAATATCTTCAAGGTTTCAAGATAAATTATAATGTCTCCATACCAGGGGTCCAAAGATGATATAAAAAAGATATTTTCATCCACAAAGGAATCATCATAAATAATTTCCTCATATATTTGAGGGAAGTCTGATATCAACTTGACAAAAAATATTGATCTATTAGACTTTTCCAAAGCAAAATCGAGATCAAATTCTTGCAAAATAACAATATACTTATTGTATTTTCCCCCTATGATATGTCTGGTAAGGACGTATTGAAATGGATTGATATATGCAACTACAGTAGTTTTGAAAAGTAATATATAATGTTGTAATATTTGAACTTCATGTACGATGACCAAGGATAGTTTTTCTACATGAGAGTATTTAAGTTTGAGATCGACTAAGTTTCGACTGAGATAGTAGACAATGTGCTCATGGAACTCATCATCCTCCTGAAACAGACCATACCAACTATCCCTTCGGATGCAGAGATAAAAACAAAATAGTCTCTATTGTAGTCTAGAGACTTTAGTAGAGGTGTTGATACCAAGGATTTCTTAAGAGCATCGAAGGATTCTTGATCTTTCTCATCCCATATAAACGAAGTATTCTTATTCAAAAGATGCATGAAACCCTTAGTTAAATTGGCATAGTTCACTATGAACCAACACAAGAAGTTGGACTTCCCCTATAAACCTTGAAGTTGTTGAATGTTGCGTGGGGGAGGCAATCTAAGTATTGCATCAACCTTCATTGGATCCACCATGATCCCATTCTCTGAGACTAAGAATCCTAAGAGACGACCAGACCTAATGCAGAAGATGAAATTTTGATGGTTCAAATGGATGTAATAGTAACGTCATCTTTCAAATACTAATCGAAGGTGAGTGGGGTGATCTAATCTCTTGTGAGAGTGAGAATAAATATCATCGAGTTAAACTTTGACAATATGCTTGCGATCGTGAAAATAAAAGGTCATGGTGTGTTGGAAGGTTTATCTGGTGTTTTTAAGGCTAAAAGGAATTTTTCGATATGAAAAAGTACCCCAAGGACAAATAAATTCCATCTTGTGTTGATCCTCGGGTTTGATTTGAATTTGATTATATCCTAAAAATCCATCCATAAAAGAAAAAACTTCACTTCTCGTGCACTCATCAAGAATCTATTCAATGAAAGGAGTCAGAAAGTTGTCTTTAGGAGCCTTATTGAGGTCTCTAAAATCCATACATATGTGGATGGTTCCTTGTTTCGTATTCATGGGAATGGGGTTGGACACCCATTTGGTCAAGGGAACCAGCTAGATGAAACCAACATTAAGTAGTTTCTCTACATCTGCCTTAATAGAAGGGTCCTTCCTAGGATTAACATCACTAAGATTCTTTCGAACAATTATAGCATCCAGATAATTCTTGATCTCATGTTCGATAATGTTGGGGTCCATCCCTGGCATCTCTTCATATGACGAAGAAAATACGTCACAAAATTCTTTGAATAGATCGGTGTAAATCTGAATTTCTCTAGGTGAACAATCTGCATCGATATATACATTCTCAATTTTTCTAGGAATTTGAGATATTTTGATTGTGACGGTAGGAGAAATATTTTCCATGTTTCCTTCAGAATAAATACCGTGTATATCTACCAGAACCACAATGTGACCGACCATCTCACTCAAGGTAGATCCAAATTCGTCATATTTGATCCTAACAAGATCTAGGACTAAATAGGAGCGATGATGTGTATCATCCTAAGGCCTATCAATGCCATACATGGTCTCTAAGATAGCTTCATCCGAAGGTAAATTATCGTCGAGGAAATCATGTGAAAAAGACGATTGGGTAGCCCATACGTGCTCTAGAATGGGATCTGAAATATCCTCGATCCAGTTGATTTGGACATCTACTGATGAACTATTGTTAATTCACTGAGATCTAATACTATGGGGGTTTTTGGATGTGTTTGCGTTAATGTGTGAACATGCTTGGTGATTTTCATATGTTTTCTTCATTCATTTAGTGTTTTAGTAGTATAAAGAAAATGCATGTGAAAGAAAGGACAACACAACTCACTGATATATATAATGAGGAAAAAGAAGGAAATATAATAATAAGCTGGAATAATATATACTATTCATCAGTTATATCTCATGGATTGTCACTGGAATACAAATCGACTAACAAGAAATACTCATGATCACAAGAATGAAGGTTGATTTGTGAATGCATGGATATATTAACAAAACATAGTCCGAAAGCTCACGGTAACTGCTACAGATACTGGAAAAATTTCCTTAATGGAGATACACATTGGAATGGACTAGAAATTGTCTCAAAATAATATCCCTATCCTCTAATCTGATCTCAGTGACTGTCAGACCAAAGATCCAAACTCTAAAGCTTCAGTTGTCACCCTTTGGGGGTTTGCGCACCTCCTGGGATGTGGCAGTGTTCGCTAGTGATCCCACTGGAGGAATCTGACAATGTATGACTCAAAAATATCATCCTAGCCTCCTCTATAATGGGTCGGAAGGGTTTTCTCAGACTGCTCTGGAATACCCCCTGGAACCCCAAATGTGCTTCCTCAATAGTTGTGCCTTAACTGATTATTTGCTACGTTCTGGGACATTCCACCGTAAAAAAATTATGAATGGTGGATCAAAAGGTGCACCTTGGCTAGCTCTCTAATGTGTCAGAAGGAATCTTCAAAATACTAAACTATCTCGTGCGGCCACATAAAACCTCTCTCTAACCCTTGTGTCGTCACTGGCTGAGATGCACATACACTGAACTGGATACCTAATATGCACAATGAAATACCTGGATGGTATTTGTCATAGGATAATGTGTGTCTCTTAACACTGAAACCGATCAATGGTGGCGTTTTCCTCCAGAAATCCATGAAACAACAAGGGGGTCGATTCTTCTCCTCCTCTGGAAACTCCCTCAACATCAAATCATAACATAATTCTAAATTAGGTTGTTTTTCCCTTCCTTTATAGCTTCCCGAAAACCTAATTCATTGTTGACCTTTTCCCTCCAAGTGAATTTTACTTTGTTTTATTATTCCTTTATTAAATCACTTAATTAATTAATTAATTAACCATTTTACCTCTAAAAAGTGATTTATCCATCCTTATGGCTACTCCGACCATTGAAAGTCACTTCTCATCATCTTATCTTGTAATGCTCTTCCTCTCAATTTCGATGAGATATTACACTAAGAGGTTTCTCCAAGTAATATGCCCATTATGACCTTTTTAGTGAATTTAATTAAGATATGACCCATAATAACTCAAAATTGCTAAAATTGTCAGAATGCAGCAAAACCAAATCCAATTTGTGTAGAATGGATCCTGATGATGAACGATGCAAGTCGGGCCTAATAAAACCCCTCAATATATCCTAAACTTTTTGTCACCCCAATCTAGATACTTTGGTAGGCATAACACTCTATAATGTTATAATGTCCCAAATGGGGACATTACAGTCCTCTCTACCGAAATATTGCTTATCCTCAAGAAATAACTGAATCCAACTATATAAGATATTGGGGTCCCATATCCACCTATGTGACACAAGGTAGACTCCCCTCAATATGTGGCCTCTCCGATTTCTCACCACGCATGACACCCACATGCTCTTGATGAGTAGAATGATCAATGGTCAAATAATCTCAATCAAATCCCCGAGCAACCATTCTACTCGAAACTCAGCTCCATCAAACGATGAACTACCAAGCACTCCAATCCTTGCATCCCATATCAGAATGTGAACTACAATGCCTCATGAAATCTAGTCCTGTAACATATCAATACCATGATTCTCCTGCAAATAACACATGGTCTCAACGTGAAATAAGTCTATCCTCCAAGACCCTACCAACCCCAACACAACCTCCACCAACTGACCATGTTGTTTCCATAGTGAGGTACTACAAGACCTCAATGAATCACCAACAAGTGATGTGCTCCTCATAATACTGAAGCTCACTGGAAAGTCAAAGTGTCTTCCCCCTGCAAAAATCCACTCGTCTCCATCAATCAATGAAATTCCCAACCCTGTAATCTCAAGGTCCCATGCTAGCCTCTTACATGGACCATCACGCAGATGCTACACTACTCTCATCATGATTGTCTACTCAAAGTATACATATTGGATACCCCTCTCTTAGATCCTCATGCTGAAATACCTATGAAAATTGGGCCTGATGTCAAGAAGTTGAGATTGTAAAGGTATCCTTGTGGAATTGAAATCTGCCTAACCATCTCCATACTATCATGAGTATCAGTAGGGAGAACTTGTCTCGCCACATAGAACAGGTGCCTGCAATCCCTCTCAAAACCATCCAAGAGTGAAGTATGTTTCTCTCTGGTGCAACCTCAACCATCATACTATGAAGCAACCAACTAACCAAATGGACTTTTGGATCCCATGGAAAAATTTGAATTTCATCACTTCCAATCCCCACTAACTACTCATGTGTTATACTGATAACTGTGGGAAACCCTCCATCCTCATCCCAATGAGAATTTGAATCTGTGTCACTCTCTAAGATATATGCTATCCCATGGCCTAAGATTCTCACCATCACACCCAAGGTCTCGACTATCTATCTCTGATGATCCACCCCTATCCTGCTGTATGCAATAAAGACACTCCTATTAGGTGGTATCGGCCTACCAACTCTCCATGTCCCCTGTCACTTTCTATCTCCCCCTATGTTGTTGTCAATGATGAAATCATTGGGAAACATTAACAAAAACATGTGTAACTAACTGTAGGACTCGACAGTATCATATTCTTTGGTCAATCCCCAAGATTTGGCCAAAATCCAATCCACTAACACACATGGTGAATAATCATTTAAACCCCAACTATCGAGTACAAAAGTTGATAACTCCACAAAATGATCGTCAATCACTCTACCTCCATCATCTCTCAGATAGTTGTTGCTACTGTGAAGGTGCTCTCACAGAACTATGTGTTGTTGCAAGGTAGAGGAATTGCCATGCTCCACTAAGTGTGTCGCCTCCTTGTAATCCAATGTGTCCCCCTGAATCCTATGGTACATCTCTCTCATCATCATATGTCCAAGGTGTACTGTCGGATCAACATTTGTGTGGATATCAACCAATAATGGAACACAAATGAAAGTGTCCTCGTAATTTCCCTTGTTACACATTATTTTGGTCACCCTAGTGATCAACTGACGTAATGTGCTTAACTCAGTTCCATGTTCCTTAAAAAATATTAAAAGAGACTTTCTCCAATACAAAAGTGGTTTACTTTTCCTTCCTCAAAAACTATGGCAAGGAATATCTTCCCACCTTGCTCTATTCTTGGGGTGAGAAGATGCTTGATTGTCGTTCTTTTCACCAAATATGGACTGCACTGTCATCGTAGGCTTCCTGTGCATAGGGTGTGATGATGCTTAAGAAAAGGAAAAGTCAAAATTCACAAATGTTCTAGAAGGGAATCTTCTAGAAGGGAATCTTATAGAAGATGAGGTGACCTCCGATCGGTTTGGATCTTACTCGCTTCTCTGATTTAGTGGGATCATCCTAATATCCTCATCCATCCCTCTTTCACCCTATATAAATAAGGGATCTCTCATGGAAAATTTTAAGGTTGAAAAGGATAAGGTTTTCATATCCATGAAGAGTTCTTCTATAGATTATACTTGAGATAGATTTTCTTTATCTCTCTAAGTTATATTGTGGATCCTCTTCATCAAAGGCATTGGAGAAAAGGTGTGTGTGTGTTAGAGTAAATATCCATTGAAAGGGATCTTGCAACATCAAGGCATGGGTTGTATTCTCCACTTTCCATTTTCAGATAATGCAGAAATGCATCTCTTCTCTATAAAGGTGTCTTGGCTTTTATTGTATAACTCCTTGATCTTATACATAGAATTCATTGGAATATATATATCTTTGTTCTATCTATATTTGTTGGTTTGTTCTTCTTAAACAGGTTCACCATCCCGCAAATCCAAAGATGGAGCGACAAAGATGACACTAGCGAGGATCAAGTTTCATTTAAAAGGTATGTCTCTCATTCCTCTCTAAACTAGTTAATATGACAATGAATTCTAAGGTGAATTTTGTATTCTGTCTTGTTTTGTTCTAGCTTCTTGTGGAAGTTAGGGAAATTAGTTTTTGTCTGCACTTACCGATTTGTTCGATAAAAAAATTGGTGACCATACTAGGGATATGACCTGTTTTTTTTCTTTCTTTCTTCTTATTTACTTTTATCTTTCCTTCTTTTGATCAAATTCATTCTCTGAGTCTATGGGTGATCCATCTTGACTCTCTTGTCCTGAAAGTTCATTAAGAATTTTTTTCATTTTTCACAATTTTCCTTTTTCTTAGAGATTGTCGCATTGCGTCCTACTGTAATCCTGCAACGATTCCTTGTTGGCGCACTATACTTGTGCATACCAAAGTGACAATGTCTCACTGTGTCCTATTGACATCCTGTGATGATCCTAGATCATCACACTATCCTCCTCTGCATCCTAGGACGATTCCTGTAGGAATTGTTGGGTGACAGTTACTTTTATTTTCTTTGCCCAGATTTGTCTTTACTGCCTGGGATGAACTTTTGGCACTGGTGAATGATTGGTTTAAAACTTTTAAGAATGGATTTGATTGATTTTTAAGGATTGAAAGTCTTATTTACAAGCTTTGCAAGTTTTGTTTCTTGACTTCTTGTCACAAGGGTATAATCTCAAGATTTTGTTCCTAGGTGCTTGTTTGATAAGTATTCCTTGATTTCTTTTGAGTTTTGGATTGTTTTTACTTTCTGGATTGTTGATTGATTAAGAGACAATTGTGTTTTGCATTCAACAAAAGGTTTTCTTATCATTTCATTTTTTGCTTGCATTGTGAGTTTGATTTGGGAATAGTGTTGAGAGTGCACTAGTTTTCTTAGACCATTCTTTATTTTCTTCATCACATCTCTATTCTGATTTGAAAATGAAAGAAATGAAGTTTATTCTTCTTTTTAGTAGTGTTTGTAAGAAATTTTTGCATTCATATATTTGTTGAAAAGAGAAAATTTGAATGGTTGATAGCTTTGATTGTTTGGAATTCATATCATTCAAAATTTGAGAAATTGTACTTGTAGCTTTTGTATTATGGAAAAGAGAAACCTTCTCCCTACTGTAATTAGAGTTCATTGAATGAAACATTTTCATTTCATCTCTTCTTACATATTATTGGTTCAAGGTCAAATATATGATCAATTTCACTTATGTTTCCCTTTTGAGTAAATAACAACCTTTAAAATACAATGTAATTTTAAAATCTATTAGCAACTTTTATTATCCAGAACTTTTCTACACCAACATTGGCTAGGATAATGCTTTGGAATAGGTTGTAAGGTACACTCTCCAAAGCATCAAAACACACAATAGTATCTTGTCATAGGGAGAGTACAAATCCACTTGCTACATTTTGTCCTAGGAATCCCTTTTAGCATAAGGGTCAATCATGAGGTCGCATTAAGACCGACAAAGTTACGCACCCTACTTTGTTGGTATTAGTGTAGAGATTGCCCATATTATTGGGGGTCACTTGAGAAGAAAATCATGTGGGGACCTTCTCAAGTTGATTTCGGCTTAGATACCCTACCCTTGTGTGTGGATCAGACTGTCAACTGCTTCCCCAGGCATCATTGTTGTAATTGGTAACTTTAGTAGTCTATCTCTTTAGAGTCTTTACATGAGGTAATTGTGGAGGGGCAAGTCTTCACGGTACCTAGAATCGACGTTGTCCAAAATCACTCGAGCTCCTTGGAGGGTATAACCACGATTGTGTGTGGGATATTGCACCAGGGTGTAAATCCGTTAAGCAGGTTGTCAATGTAACTTTTCCACCTTCTTTATCCCAACCCCTTCTTGTCTTGATTTCGCAACGTTGGATTTCATCACCAAATAGTGAATTAAAAATAAGAAGGTTTGTTTGTGTGTATGATATCTAGATTTTATTAGTGAGTTTTGTATGTTTCTCTAGTTGGCCATAGCTTTCTTTCATTCTTTATTTGGTGTGACCAACATCGACCCTCGTCATTCAAGTAGTATGCAAGGGCTACCTCCGAAAGATCAAGAAGAATATACTCCTTTGGTTCCTAAATCACCAGAGGGTTATTTTGAAGGAGTAGTCAATAACAATGTAGCATCTGATGTTGGAAGTTCTACTCCATTGGAGGAATCTATACTTCCCATAAATTCGTTATTGAGTGCTGCACGATACCCACTTTTTCTCTCGATAAATTCATTGGGAGACGTTGTTGCTGAAGATTATATTGGAATGCCTATTGTGCCTCATGCAGAGTCTGGTGTAGATGATCCACTCTTTTAGAGTGAGTCGTTTAGAACTCTAGTTTGTACTGCTAGAAATTTTAATCCTAGCTTTTCTAGTCCTATTCTTTCTCTTTGGAGAACTTCTTCGGGACAAGATATTTTCAAAAAACTAGGAATGAGTGATCTACGCGAGAGGACCTCTAATAAACCTATGGCATCACATATGCCTGTGACTTCCACTACTTATACTGTACCCTTGGATCATTTTACTGGCACGACCAGTAATGTTGTCATAGTCTCAGACCAATTGTTGGTTGGTTCTCATACAATTCTTCCTCTCCAACTCACCATCTCTACCATGGTCCCACAAGCTACGCCTGCTTCTGTCGGAAGTGCAGTAATCACTCAAGCTCCTATTGGAACACCACTTCCTCTTAGACCAAATCCATCACTTCGACCCGAGTATCATTTTCGAAATACTTATATTGTTGATACTGCCCAGAATCCATCTAGAGGGGATAATCATTTTGGTTCCTCTTGGGTATAATGTTTCTAGTAGTTATGTTCCTACACCTACCAAGGTTCTCTCCGAGGGGCCTATCATTCCCCCTCAACCTTTGCCTAGAGGATCTAATCATCTTGGCCTAAGTAGCTCCAATCAAATTGGAGGCACATGTCATTCTTTCACTTCTGGTTTTCAAATTCTTGTTGGAGGTCAACCTAAAGTTGGGGGGCAACCCCAAGCTACGGGTTATAACCTAGTGTATGGGAAGTATATCCCT
Source organism: Picea glauca (assembly GCA_000966675.3). Classification (NCBI taxonomy): domain Eukaryota; kingdom Viridiplantae; phylum Streptophyta; class Pinopsida; order Pinales; family Pinaceae; genus Picea; species Picea glauca. Next base: position 598,874 of record JZKD02S1673215.1, on the reverse strand, counting down.
GTATTACAGTCTAAACCTTGGAATTTTCCTTTCCAAGGAAATCAACAACCGGCTGGGGGGAAACCTCCTCAAAATAGTTCTTTTGTACCCCCTAATCTCGGGCAGCCATATCTAGGTTCTATGAATCCTACCTGGGGTCAAGGTTTTCAGCCTAATTCACTTTCCCAAGGAATCTTACCCAATCAACCAACTCAAGCTGGCTATTTGACTCAAAATCCTCCACCACCAAATTTGACAAGACCCTCTAACTATCTATAGACTACTTATGGTCCTACTAGTATACCTCTATGACTACCTCTTTAGAATTACCAGTTTCCTCAAGTGAACAGACAACTTTCGTTTCTTGCTACTTTGGATTTACCAGATTTGTCTAGGATTTTGAATGATCTTATATTTCATTCTCATTATTGTCCTGTCATACCTACCAAGTTACCATCAGACATTCCTAAGTTCAGTGGCTGATCAAGGGAAGACCCAAATAATCATGTCATGAATTTCCATATTTGGTGTCCATCCAACTCTTTGATGGATGACTCCATTAGATTATGTCTTCTTCAACAAAATCTGAAGGGTTTGGTAGCCAAATGGTATATTGAATTTCCACTAGGATTCTTCAATGACTTCAATACCTTAGCTATGGATTTCTTAACACATTACCAGTTACCAATCCGATACGAGACAATAACCAAAATTTTGAGTTCATTTAAACAATCCTCGTCCACTCACATTTCCGATCATATTCATGAGTGGAGGAGGAGAAGACGCTTAATCAAAGTTCCCCTTCCTGATCAACTGTTGGCCGAGTGGTTTACCAAGTCACTCATTGGTCCTATAGCCCATGATGTTTCCATGGGTGGTGTCTTCACTGAAGAGAAGGCAATTAGTCATGCCCAATACTAGGATCTCGTTTATTCCCAAATGAGCACACTATATGACTTGATCCCTGATGCTCCTCGCTCGTCTACAAATCCAACCCAAACACCTCCAATATCTTCTCATGCTTCTAATAGACTGATTGGCAATTTCCACACCGAGACTCAGTCTAAACAATCCAATCATTCCAATCTCAATTCTAATACTGCTAATGTACAAAATAATTCTCCTCTAGCTACTTCTCCCGGTAAAATTTATGAAGTTAATAAGGTTCAATCTACACCTACCGGTAAAAATCAAAATAAAAAGAAAGGGAAGGGTAAGAATAAAGAGGAAAAAAATAATAATCAACAATCCAATAAACCCAAGACTCAACTTGCTGGTGAAAAATAAAAGTGCAAACCTCATTATCCTTGTCTTATCTGTGATGAGGATAATTATATAAAATATTTTCCACGACGTGATGAGGTTACTAAGTTCCTACAAGGGATCGGGACACTGCCTACACCTGTCATTTTGTCACAACCTTTTCCTTCTCAGTAGTAGACCCAATTGGTCATTCATAACCAACCTTCTCTCTCTACCACATCTTATGTACTTATGTGTACTGGTGAATCCAATCAGAATGAAGTTGCAGTCACTACTCGAGCCAAATATTATTCACCTTCGAAAGAGAAAGTTGATGATTCACCACCTCCATTGGTTCAACCTCCTCCATCAACTTCACCTCCCAACAGTCCTCTTCATCTCGAATGACCGAGTCTAGAAACAATTATTTTTACTCCTCCTAAGGGAATTGTTCGTAAGTCATTGTTTAATCCTCATGCACATGCAGCTCAAAACTACACTATTGTAGAAGATCTTGCACAGACACCTTCTGCAATGCCGACTCTCAAAGTCCTTCAAAGTTTTCCTACGCAATGGAAGGCATTGTTAAAGGCTATTGGTGGAATTGATCCTAATGATACAAACTTGATAATATTTGACTTGGAAGATCATATTCCAAGGCTTCCTCCTCAATTAGTGTTTCAGATACAAGTTATTGTTGAAAATAATAATATATGTCGAACCGTTATTAATGAAGGAGTCTTGAATTGAGTCATTTCCATCACTTCTTAGAAGGTCATTTTCTCTCTTTCCCTTACCGAGTCACACAATACTCTAAAAGAATTCAATGGTACAGGATTTAAACCTTATGGTGTTCTTCCTTTGTTATCTATTACCTTAGAAGGAAAAGTGGTTATTGTTGAGGTTGAGGTCTTTGATGCACCTCTTGATTACAACCTTCTACTTGGCCGTAGTTGGATTGATTCCATGTGTGAAATTGTTTCTACTCTTTTATGTTTGATACCTTTCCCTCACCAAGGAAAATTTGTTACTGTCAATGAGATTTCCTTCTTTAATTTATATTCATGTACTAGTAATGTACCTTTCATTGCGAAAACACCTCTGGGTCATGAGAATGTCGGTGTGGGTCTTTTAAAATATTCATAGTTAATGGGTACGTTCCCCATTCCACCACCCGATATTCCTACTCCCCTTTTTGCCTCAATTAACATGATATCAGCCACTGTTGGTGAAATCCCTGAGTCTTATGACCCTTGGATATTACCTAGATATGACCATTGTCTTCGTTATAGCGACCGAATGCCTTTAAGTCTGGTAGAATTGACTTATCAAGTTGTTCAATTGGAAACTCCCTCTCCTCATTATCTCTTCGATACATATCCGGATCCATTTCACGTAGTCTTTCACACCGATGAAATGATTATGAAAATAATTTCTATGTAAGATACCCCATGGGACGATGGGCATCATAGTTCTATTATTTTCCTAGAACTCGAGACTATAGAGAGTTATCAATGAATTTTGAATTTGTATACTGTTATTACTTTGTCACCTGCTCCTGAAACAATAAACAATGTTTTGTATGAAGGGAAATTGGGTAAAATTTACCCTATCATCCCTTTAGATATTTTGATTAAACCTGGAGTCGTGGAAAATGATCACATTGGTGTGTCATGTTCTGTCGATGAGGTCCAAATTTATAAAGCTCCTCTCCAAGAACTCCATGACGTTTTTTCCTGGAGTTGCGAAGAGATGTTGGGCATTGATCCAAATATTGTTGTACATGATATTAATACTTACCTGGACTCTAAAACCGTTCAACAAAGACTTCGCCCAGTACATCCACACAAAGTTGTTGCTATTAAACTTGAAGTTGAAAAACTTCTTAAAGCCGATTTTGTCTGTCCTATGATTTCGACTAATTGGGTGTCTAATATTGTTCTAGTTACGAAGAAAGAAGGCATGATCCATGTTTTTGTAGATTATAGGGATATCAATAAGGCTTGTCCCAAAGAAAATTACCCAACCCCTTTTGTTGACCATATCGTTGAAGACTGTGTCGAGAGTGAAATCTTCTATTTCATGGATGGTTTCTTCGGCTATAATCAAATCAATATTTTACCTGCAAATCAACATAAGAGTGATTTTGTCTGTCCATTAGGAACCTTCGCATACCAGGAACTACCTTTTGGTCTCAAGAATGTTGGTGCAAATTTTTAGCGTGCTATGTCTTACACTTTTCATGACATTAAGCACATTATACAACCTTACCTAGATGATTTATCGATGCATTACATGCATCGTCAAGATCACTCGACACATTTACAAGCCATTTTTCTACACTTTCACTATTATCGCATATAATCGAATCCACATAATTTTTTTTGTGTTTGTGGAGTCCAACTGACTTATTGGTTTTATCGTTTCTACACATGGGATCAGGGTGGACCCTCTAAAGGTTGAATCTATTCTCAATATGCCTCCTCCTTATACATTGCGCCAACTCCAAAGTTTGCAAGGGAAGGAATTTTTTTTACTTCGATTCATCTCCAACTATGATGAATTAACGAAATGTTTTACTTGACTTCTTAAAAAGGGTCACTATTTTGTATGGGACGACACTGCCAACAAATCCTTTGAATCTTTGAAACATTCCTTAACCCGTACACCAATATTATTTCCACCCAATTATAGTCGAGATTATTTCTTATAATTAGTTGCTTTGGACTCTATCGTCGCTATGGTTCTACTCCAAGAGGATGATTTGCATGATGAAAATGTCATCTACTATTTGATTCGAAGTCTCACGACCACTGAAACCAAATATTTTCATGTGGAGAAACTAGCCTTGGAAGCTGTTCAAGTTGTTCAACATTTTCGTCATTATATATTATTACGCAGAACCACCATCATTTTTTATTGCAACCCTATGCAACACATCCTTACTCAAAAATTTATGGGGGGAAAATACTCCAAATGGATAATCATTCTCCACGAGTTTGATTTGGAATTTGAGCGTGCCAAATGAAAGAAATATTTGGTTTTTGCCGAATTGATATGTGACCTTCCATCTACTGAGAAAAAAATTGTGGAAAATGATTCTTTTCCTGATGAGTCTCTCTTTATGATAATTTATGATGACATATGATATGGAGACATTATTATTTATCTCCAAACTCAAACTTTCCGGCCCGATATGTCTAGTGTGGATCATCGTCGTATTCGGTATGAAACCTGTCAATGCATTATCCTTGGTGATACCCTTTTACCGTCATGGTATTGATTCTATTTTTCGAAGATGCCTAACCTATGATGAATATGGGAAATATTTTAATGATTTTCATTCCAAATCATGTGGTGGTCATATGTTTGGCTATGCCACTGCCCAAAATATCTTACGAGTTGGTTATTTCTGGCCTTCATTGTTTAAGGATTGAATTACTGTCGTCCAAAAATGCCATGCTTGGCAAACGTATAACAATAAGATCCAATCTCATCCTGCTCCTATTTACCTTGTATTATTTGTCATTCCATTCGATAAATGGGGCATTGAATTCATGACATGTAACCCTCACTCGACCAAGGGGCATGGATACATCATTGTAGCCATGGATTATTTCACTAAACGGGACGAAGCGATGACTACATTTGATAATACCAGGAAAATGGAAAAATTATTCATATTCAATCATATCATTACTATATTTGGTGTCCCTCAAGCCATCATCATTGACCATGGTAGTCATTTTATCAATTTCATGATGTATGAACTTACCGATAAGTTGTGTCTTCGACATGAAAACTCAACACCTTACTATCCATAGGCCAATGGCCATGTTGAAGCAATTAAAACATTTCTTACTACTATGCTTCGATGGATGATAGGAATTCACAATTCAATATGACACATAATTCTCTTCTCTTTATTATGGGCCTATCAGACATGTGTTAAATCTTCCACAAGATTCACACCTTTCCAGTTAGTATATGGTATGGAATCTATTCTTCTGATTGAATGTGAAATCCCATATTTGAAACTAGTTGTCGAAATTTTCCCTAACACCTCAGCTAAAGAGGGACATATCTTGTATTTGATTCAATTATACGAGACTCACCTTGATGCTTCCTTAGTCATTGAAACTCATAAGAAGCATTTCAAAGCTCAATATGACAAGCATGTCAAACCACATGTTTTTTTTAGGGTACATTTGATAATACCGAGAAAAATGCAGCATTATTCATATTCAATCATATCATTACTAGATTTTGTATCACTCAAGCCATCATCACTGACCATGGTAGTCATTTTCACAATTTCATGATGTCTGAACTTACCGAGAAGTTGGGTCTTCGACATGAAAACTCAACACCTTACTATCCACGGGACAATGGCCAGGTTGAAGCAATTAACAAAATTATTACTACTATGTTTCGATGGATGATAGAAATTCATAAGTCAAATTGAAACATGATGATATTATCTGCATTATGGGCCTATCAGACACTTGTTAAATCTTCCATAGGATTCACACCTTTCCAGTTAGTATATGGTATTGAAGATATTCTTTCGATTGAATGTGAAATCCCATCTTTGAAATTAGTTGTTGAACTTCTCCCTCACACCTCAACTGAAGAGGAACATCTCTTGTATTTGATGAAATTAGACGAGACTCACCATGATTCTTCCTTATTCATTGAAACTTAGAAGAAGTGTGTCAAAGATCAATATGACAAGCATGTCAAACCACATGTTTTTTCTGAGGGTGATTTATTTCTTCTTTACAACATGATCGTGACTTATTAGGAGTTGGTAAATTCGAACCTATGTGGCGTGGCCCTTATATTGTGAAACGAGTGTTGGAGAAATGGGCTTATGAGTTGGTATATTATGATGGAATTCCTTTGAGTGAACCCAGAAATGGGATTTACTTGAAGAATTACTATGCTTAAACTATTTTTTGCATGAGTGTTGTGTATTTTTTGTGTATTATACTCTAGTGTGCTTTTTTGTTTTTGTTCTTCCTTTTATCTTCTTACCTTGCATTGTTCTTGGTTTCCAGATGTTGGTTTCTTCGCTACCCTATATCGTCTTTGTTGATGGTGATAGTCGCAGTACTCAAAACCTAGTGTCTTCTACATGGTCAATCTATGGACCTACGATTGAGTTGATCAGTCTACACAGTGTTTTCCTTGGTCATGAAACTAATAATATCACATAATACAGTGCAATTATTGAATTATTAACTAACACCACTTCATTTGGAATCTATCATATTATTGTACGAATCAATTCACAATTACTAGTGTTGCATTTAAGTAACATTTATTCCATTCGAAGTCCTACTTTGTTAAGGGTATACTTAAGAATTCACCTCTTGGAAAGAAATTTTGATTATAACGAATATCAACATATTCATATATGTCTAAACACATTGACAAATTCATTGGCTAATTATGTTCTATACATACATTTGATACATTTATAAACCCAGACACACATTTGAAAAAGACAAGTAAGTCGGTAGGAACTTTATATTAATAATGATAAAAGTTACAAAAAAGTGTTTTATCCAAGGACCAAAATATTAAAAGGATGAAGCTCATGGCTTCATGTACAAAAGAATCAAGGATGTTGCTCTCTGTAAAAAAAACTTCTTATGCCACTCTACGGAGCAGTCAACCAATAGATGAAGATACACCAACTGTATGGCGTTGATAGTGCCTAGGAAGTTCATCCACTGTGACATCAGGAATATTCATGGTTAATCCCTCTAGGTTCTACTCACTCACCTCAAGATTCGTGGTGGCTACTCCCGCTACAACACCTCTCTCTCCTCGCCTTTGAATGGGATATGATCCTGGAGGATGATAAGGCCCCACGTTTTCATTATTGAGATCACTTGATTAGTCTTGGATAAATGACACAAAAACATTTTATATAATTAAAATATCAAAAACATCATATAATGAAAAAAATTCTTCTTACCTATATCTCCCCACTGACACCCCTCAGGAAGAGCTAAGTCATGATCCCCACATAAATCCCTCCTAGCATACACATAGTCCTCCACCATGATTAGATAATTTCTCATCCATTGGAAGAAAACATCGTCATACTTGACGATAGGCACACCACCATGATGAGCCATTAGGTCCACCCACCTCTTCATCTGTGGATCTTATGGAGAGGGTATTCCCCACTCCATTTGTAGATGTAGGAAAGGGACCCTCTCCAAGAAGAAGGACACCAAAATGGACCTGTAACCAAATTGTTTCAACTGACCATTTCGACACTTTTTCAGTTGAGTTTTCATGTTCTTCAAGACACCCTCACACTAGCTGAAAACCTTGGGTTCCATCCACTCTATGGCATAATGAAAATGGATTTCCAAAGACATGTGGGGATTTTCACTCCCTTCCATCCTGGTAATGGTATAAATGATGGTACACAATGGTAAATACCAAACATCTCTAATGACCACCTTGCCACTATGTTTTTCCATACCTAGCATGCAATGGTGAGAAACATAGTAATCCATGGGTTCTCCTCCACCCCTAATTCTCAAGAGTGAAACCCAAGAGCGTCACCAAGATAAACCCATTAGAAATTAAATATCCTTTATATCCAATGTGATTGTATGCACACCCATGTGAAATTCTTGTCCATTCACATTCGACATGTGAACCAGATACTTTGAAAATCTCAGTTGGGCTCTCATGCCCTAAATTTTGAAGAACTTGATTAATCCACATTGCCTAAATGCCATAACTGTGCCCATGTCATTCTCGACAAAATATTCTTCTTCTCCATTCTCTCATTCTCTCCACTAGAGCATTTTGACCAGGGAAAACCTGCCAAGTAACATCAAAATAAGATTACAACCAGAAAAAACAATTCTTGGAAGTTTTTCTAGATCATTCTATCTTTTCAAAAAATAAGTTGCGGTCGTAGCAGGGTTGTGCTTTCATACAGAATGACAATGTTTCACCCTGTCTTTGATCCCCCTATGATGATTCCATATCATCGTAGTTCATGATATTGTGGACCTGCGACGATTGAAAGCACAGGTACCCCAAAACATCGACCTAAACTATATAATAAACCAATAAAAACATAATTTTAAACCATGAAAAGATAAAGAGACAGAAGACTACCATTTTGACAGATACAGATTGTGAAATGATCCACCAAGCGCTCTGGAATCGACAGTTGAAATTTGGGAGGAAAAGAGGGTTTTGGGCACTATTTGGGTAAAATTGCAAATGAAATGGTAAAAGGGTTGTTTTGGAATATTTTATTGTTTTTTACCATATTTATTGCAAAATTAAATTATTTTTTATATTTTACTCATGCCCTAAAGTATAACAACTTTGTGAAGTGTTTTATTTTACATATTAAAAGTTCTAAGGATGAGACGTTTGACTTGGGTTCACCATTTTTTATTGTTTTTGTGTGTTCTTTCTTAGGACCAGATGATTTTAGGGTTTTTAGGGAAAAACTTCGAGCACAGTCTTAATTCTTTTTCACGCTCGTGAAAGAATGAGAATGAAATCAAGTAATATTTTTTCATTTTTTTGAACTCCCATTGGTAATACCAAAAATGAACCCTATGGAGTATCCTTTAAGCTCTTTTCAAGCTCCATAAACACGAAAATATAGCCGAGCAACCTTGTTATTTTCACGCTCGTAAAAGTATTTGAAGAAAACATTTGATGAGTGGTAGATTATATCTTTTTCGGTCTCATCAGAATAACTTATGAAAAATGACATCATGGAGTTCTCTTTAAGTGTTTTTCAGACTTTCTAAACATGAAAAACCCCTGAGTTTTCTTTCTTTGGACTCGTTAAACAAGCATCGAAAGATCCATATGGGATCGAACCACTTCTTCTTAGGTTTCGTTAAAAATACTCTGAGGGATTCATATGAAGGATGATCTTACATCACAAGAATATGTTATCCTCCTCAAGCTTGCACAAAAATAAAGAAGTACTCACCAGAAATGGTGGGGGGAAATTGGGAAGAAATGTGTCGTTGTATTTTTGTTAGTGGCAGTAAAGTCGCTCTTGAACATGACACCTCCCTTCATCACTGTATCCAGGTTGGGAAATCCATTTGTCTCTCATTTGACCATCCACAAGTTCATAGTTGGGTCCTCATTTGAGTCAATGTTTCCAAGCCAATTGTCTTGTCATTCATATGTTCAAGAGAAGTACAACCTAAACAAGCCTTCTATCAAGTCAGCCATCTGCAGTTATAAATTTTCTACCATGTTGGCCTCCCCTGAGTTGGTTCTGAATCACTTCATACTATGATCTAATTCAAATATGTTACATATTTCGTGTCATTAATGGGGCATACATCAAGTCCCTCCTATGAGGATTATTTTTCTGTCGACTTAAACTTATTATCCGGGAAAACAACTTAGAAATCACATTGGTACGTTGGAACCTGCATGCCTCAATGGCAGGTTTCCTCGCTTTCAATAGTGTTTTCACATCATTGGCCCATGATAGGAAGACTCCATTGAGTTTTTGACTTCAACTCATTCATTCACACTCATTAGATTGTACTCAAGTACCTTGGGATTCATTGACATCAATGGTGATTTCCCTCTCACTTGTTAATGATTTTCATTAATGACTGGTAATCAAGTGGTTTCTACCATGTTCGACTCCGAGACTTGTAATCACATGGTTAGAATCTTACTTAGAAACGATGGAATTGAAGACCCTGGATCTGATCATATCGGTCCATGTTGCGACGAAGTATTCATAAGTTTGTATTGACACATAGATCCATTGTATATGTCTCGTGGCTATGTTCTAATTTGAATTCTTTTAGAGCATAGATCCACAATGTATTCCTTGTGGCTATGTTGAATCATGATGACATGGATACACAGTGTATGTTTAGTGGCCATGAATCACTTGAAACTTATGTCACTTGTAGTCTGAGTATGGGAATGCCTACCTCAGAAGATGGTATATTACTATGCAGATGCTTGATTGTTTGCAGGTTGTCGATCGATGCGCTCCTTGATTTCAACACACACATTCTACAAAGTATTTCAGTTGTCACAGGTTCCAGCTTCATAATTTAGGGGGAATTCTATTACCCATTATTTTTTTCACCCCAGTGATCAACTAACGACATGTGCTTAACTCACTTCCATGTTCCCTGAAAATATTAAAAGAGACTTTATCCAAGAGAAAAGTAGTTTACTTTTCCTTCCTAAAAAAATATGACAAGGAAGATCACTGCACCCTGCTCTATTCTTGGGGTGTGACGATGATTGATCATCACACTCTGCACCAAATATGGACTGCGACGTCATTGCAGGTTGCCTGTGCATAGGGTGCGACAATGCTTAAGCAAAGGAAAAGTCAAAATTCATGAATGTTCTAGAAGGGAATCTTCTAGAAGATGAGGTGGTCTCTGATTGGTTTGGATCTTACTCACTTCTCTGATTTAGTGGGATCATCCTAATCTCCTCATCCATCCCGCTTTCACCCTATATAAAGAAGGGATCTCTCATGGAAAAGGTTAAGGTTGAAAAGGCTAAGGTTTTCATATGAATGAAGAGTTGTGTTATAGATTATACTTGAGATAGATTTTCTTTAGCTCTCTAAGTCATATTGTGGATCCTCTTCATCAAAGGCATTGGAGCAAAGGTGTGTGTGTTGGAGAAAATAGCCATTGAAAGGGATCTTGCAACATCAAGGCATGGGTTGTATTCTCCACTTTCCATTTTAATATAATGCAACAATACATGTATTCCCTATAAAGGTGTCTTGGCTTTTATTGTATAACTCCTTGATATTATACATAGAATTAATTGGAATATATATATATATATATATATATATATCTTTGTTCTCTCTCTCTTTGTTGGTTTGTTCTTATTAAATAGGTTCATCATCCTACAAATCCAAAGATGGAGCAACAAGGATGACATTAGCGAGGATAAAGCATCATCTAAAAAGTATGTCTCTCATTCCTCTCTAAAATAGTTTATATTACAATGAAGTCTAAGGTGAAGTTTGTGTATTGTCTTGTTTTGTTCTAACTTCATGTGGAAGTTAAGGAGTTTATTTTTTGTCTGCACTTACTGATTTGTATGATATAACCCCTGTCTCTGGAATCCTCATGTGTATTTGTATGGCTGATTGTCTTAGAACTACCCATGAATGGTGGCCCCTGTGACACCCGGACATCCTCCAAAAATGTAACTGAGGAACATATTTGAATCTCTGCCAAGATAGATATAGTGTATTTCTTACCAGTATCCTCAAGGATCTCATCTGATCTAGACTCTGATTCTTGAATGGATTTATGTGTGCCTTACAATAATCCTCATGTTCTCACAATCTCATGAATGATTTGGTCCACCTCCAAATCGTGCTCCCTCAGGGACCTGTGATACATCTCTCCAACCTCCAATAGGTAATCTATGTCCATCAACAATTGTTGGTAGTCGACCCTCATCATAGTTACTCTTTCCCTGAGAGTATAAAAGTCATCCATGGAAAATCTCCCATATGAACTACGGCATGCCATCGATGCCCTCCAAAAATAATCTTCCACCAATGCATGTGTATCATCCATGCATATAGTGGTTGACATTATCATGTCCTCACTCACTCTCAACTATCTCGTCTAGTGTCGTGACTCCTGATCATAGTCTCACTGAGGTTCTACCTCATGCCCCTCACTGCTAGTTTCAACAATGGAATCCCCAACAAAACACTCCTCAAAATATAAGGAACTAAACTGCCCATTGTCCATTGTGCTACTGAGTCCTCCAGTATGCCACTGCACAACATCACCAACTTCTACCCCCATCTGAATCTCATTTTATCATGTATGGGTTGTTGTATCCTCCTGTTCGCTCAATTTTCTAATGTCATATGTACATAGATCCCATATGGATGTGTCTATACATGCGATATGGTCGTCTTGACCTATGCAGATTGCACCCTCATCACTATGGACTAGTCCTAGAATTGAGTATCCTATCAAACTGTTAGTCTCCACAACCTGATCTAACATTGGAATCTCCAAAAGAGGTGACTCAATCTACCCATACTGGTAGGTATGTGTAAGTTCAACTATCTCCAAATCATGTCTCTCCTCGTGGGTCTACAGATCCATATGTCCCTCATGTACAATCCTCACACAAGGCTCCTCCACCATATCAGGAATGTCATTGATATCTTCATGTGTCATGGCTATCATAGGTGTCTGAGAAGATAACTAATGTGTCATTTTCATCATAGAAATATCATCATCATCCATATATGACTTCCTGGAAGCCATGTCTATAGCTAAGGGTTGGTCATCCAACCACCTAATCTCATCATGTCCAAGTTCCCACACATATGAATCCTCACAAGTGTCATCACTATGTTGAAGTGTTGAAGTCTCAACACTACCTGGTAGGGAAGATGGAGGCCATGCACTATCATCTTGTCCATCCAACTGTCCCTTATATGCACATGAGTCACTAGCCTCATCTGACTACTCTAAATAGTAATATATGGTTGCATTCTCATTCAGCTCCTCATCCTCATTGTCATAGTGTACCTCAACAATGTGCACCTTCCCTTTCTTGTCCCCTGATAGTTGGGGTTCATACCACTCAGGATGTTTGACGATGAAAAAATCCTTGAATGACATGTCTGTATGAATTGTTAGACCAAGATCTTGATACTCCCTCAAGTAATCTATAAACTCCTCATTAGCTCCATTGATCCTTGCATTGTTTTGAAGGCTGGCCATAACCTGCTTCAACTGTTGTCACCCTTGTGAAAGAATGTTACGAATATTCCTCATGTTATCCTCCATATTTGATATTTCCTCCCTACTACTATATCTGGAGGTATAAGTGCAAGTTATCACTGTTGAATTTTAGTGGACATAATATGACATAACTCCTCATTGATTTTCCCCATAGGATGGCAGGAAAACCATCTCTGATACCACTGAAATATCCTTGATCCTGCTGATCTGGTTATCTACTACTGAAATACTATTTATTCACTGAGATCTTATACTCTGGGGGGTTTCTAGATGCATTTGAGTTAATGTGTGAACATGCTTGGTTATTTTCACATGTGTGTTTCATTCATTTAGTGTTTTGGCAGTATAAAGAAAATGCATGCGAAAGAAAGGACAACACAACTCACTGATATATATAATGAGGAAAAAGAAGGAAATACAAGAACAAGTTGGAACCATATATACTAGTCATCAGTTAGATCTCATGGATCATCATTGTAATACAAATCAACTAACAAGAAATATTTGTGATCAGAAAAATGAAGGTTGATCTGTGCATGCACGAATAGATCGACAAAACACAATATGGAAGCTCATGATAACTGTTGCAGATACTGGAAAACTCTCCCTGATGCTGATACCCATAGGAATGGATAGGAAACTATCTCAAAATAAGAGACTTGGCCTCTAGGATGATCCTGGTGACTGTCCGACCGAAGATCTGACCTTTGAGGCTCTAGATGTCATCCCTTGGGGGTTTTCACACCTTTTGGGTTGTAGGAGTGCGACCTAGTGATCCCATCAATGTAATTTGAATATGTATGACTCAAAATGATCATCCTAGCCTCCTCTATAATGGGTTGAAAGGTTTCCTCGAATTTTCTCCAGAATACCCCCTGGAACCCCAAATGTGCTTCCTCAAGACTTGCGCGCTAACTGATTTTTTGTTGCATTCTAAGAGATTTCACCTTCGAAAACTAACGAATGGTGGCTCAAAAGGTGCACCCTATCTATATCTATAATGGGTCGAAAGGAATATAGAAAATATTGAATTGTCTCATGCAGACACATAAACCCTCTTTCTAACCCTTGCTCCCTCACTGGTTGAGCCGCGCAAACACTGAACTGGATACCTGAGATGCATAGTGAAATACCTGGATGGTATCTCCGATAGGCTAGGGTGTGTCTCTCAAAACCAAAACCGATCAATGGTGGTGGTTTCCTCCAGAAATCCACAAAACAACAAGGGGGTTGATTCTCCTCCTCCTCTGGAAACTCTCTCAACATGAAATCATAACATAATTCTGAATTAGGTTTCTTTACCCTTTATATCTTCCCGAAATGCTAATTCATTGTTAACCTTTTCCCTCCAAGTGAATTTTACTTTATTTTATTATTCCTTGATTAAATCACTTAATTAATTAATTAATTAACCATTTTACCTCTAAAAAGTGATTTATCCATCCTTATGGCTTCTCCGGCCAATGAAAGTCACTTCTCATCATCTTATCCTGTAATTCTCTTCCTCCCAATTCTGATGAGTTATTACACTAAGAGGTTTCTCCAAGTAATATGCCCATTATGAACTTCTTATGGAATTTAATTAAGATATGACCCACGATAAATCATAATTATGGAAATAATTGGAATGCAATGGAACCAAATCCAATTTGTGTGGAATGGATCCTGATGATGAATGATGCAAGTCAGGACCAATAAAACCCCTCAATATCTCCCGAACTCTTTGTCACCCATATCTGGATACTCTTGTTGCCATAACACTCTATAATGTTATAATGTCCCAGAATGGGAACATTAAAAGATCCTTCTCATCCATTGGCGAGGAAAAAGGATCCAAGTCAGAAGTAGCATTAAGAATAACATGATCGTCGGAGAAGGTAGGGTCCAAGGATCATTAAAATACGAAGTGCGGAAAGGAACGGAGCTCATCGAAAATAAAGACTTATTGGAAATGGCGTGAATGTGATGGATTGCTGCCACAAAATAAAAGATACACATTAGAGATGAATACATTATGACACCAACATCCTCAGTTTCCTGTAGATAATTGTGAAACATTGGGATAAAAGGTCAAACTGACGCATTAGAAGTAGCATGCGCAAAGGACAATTGATCAATTGTAACTACTTTACCTTCATGAGGAAAACATAAAGTGTGGAAAATAGACGACACGACCACGGTCATGGAATAATTCCAATTAGTCCCTAGTAGTAAATTATAGTCAAGGGTAGCATCCACCACCTCGACATCAACCTCCATTGTATTTACACCTAACTGGACCAGAAAAGAAGAAAGAATTATGTGGGGTTGAAATGAATGTCCATCAAATGCGGTCAACATAGTCATATATTGGGATAGATTTAGAGATCCAATGGATTTCCAATAGGTTAGGGACATCATGCACCTCACGACACCTTCATCAATTACAGTGCGTTTGATGGTAATTTTTGTGTACTCCACAGGGATTTGAAAGGCCACATGGTAAGACAAGTGAGGCTTAACATGTTAAGAACCAAATATCAATATAGCATAGAAAAACCTCAGAATAAGTACTCAACACCTGGAAAAAGAGATAATTTCAGATAATAAGCCTCTTCGAGTGTGCAACCTCCTTTTACCCCACATAAATTTTCAAGTACAAGATGATTCCAAATGAAAATGTAACCTTGGTATATATAGGAGACTAGGAGGTATAATTACAACTAATGGAATAAAGACGACATAAATAAAATAACATTACTAATGTAATATGCCCCAATTAAGTGGTAATGATCCAATATTAGGGCTTAACGTGCCCCTCCCCTTGAGACATGTGTTGTACGCAACGCTTGAGTAACTCTGGATGCTTCTGTATAAAATACTCATCTTCCCAAGTGGAATCTTTAGTCGGTAGTTTCCTCCATTTAATGAGATACTCTGAAATGGAT
>JZKD02S1673215.1:536222-571984 GCA_000966675.3 Picea glauca | reverse complement strand
TACAAACTTAGAAAAAGAACTTTAAGAAAATAGATGAAATATTGCACACCACAGAAGACAAATTCGAAAGCAGTTCATGTATTCAAACAACTCACACTACTAAGACTCTGTTCTCACCGAGTTTCCTATTTACATGAAAATATTTTCCCTTTCCATGCATAAAACTAAAAGAATACACATTGAACTAGTACAACGAGAGATTGAAGAAACTCACTAAAGTGAATGCAACAGACTAGAACCATTTAAGAAATTTTGAAGTGAGGGTGTGTTTGCATATTATAGTTCCTCCTCCTCTAATTCTTAATTGATGGTGTAACAAAATTATGCAAAGAAACAAAAATTGCAAGTGCTCTAATCCCTTTATTACCTCCTTGAAAATGGTGCCAAGTTTTCAAGTTATTTATATGTATAAATTATGAACATTAAATCATCAACCCGAGGGCTCATAACCATTGAGATGCAAGAAAAATAAATGCAATATTAGAGCCTATGATGACCTATCAATGAAATGTTGGTAAATCTAACTACACCATAGAGTTATCCTGGAACAAACCACATTCTTTCCAAGGGTTCTTGTGATCACTTATAAAGCATATTTATCCTTCAATCTTTACTGGATAGTCAACTTCTATGGTCAATTAAAAGAAATATTGAAATACAAATGTTGAAAGTTGTAGGAAACATAAAGGTATATTCCATCCATTCACCATGAATGTCAATTACACTTAACAGGCTCTGAGTACAATATTTCACTAGATAAGTCCAACTGTAATTATACTTCCAGAAAAATGTAATTACAATAATGATCTTTGGTTATGTGAAATTGCATCCATGTCTTAAGATAAATCAAAAGATTGATAAACAAAATAAATTTAACTAATCTAGAAATGGAAATCAGATCTACTAGCTAATTGAGAATAAATAAACACAACACATACCAAGGAATGGGGATACTGCCAAAGCTAGCACACGCTATGGGAAAACTTACAAACTAAATGAACACTTCAAACATGAGAATAAAGTATCAATAGTATATTATTATGGAATAAATTGGATATTACAAGTATTCAATCATGGATTCCACTCCCTCCTACAATAATCATTTCCTCCTCCTTTGTTCTATGGCTATATATATACAAAGAAGAGGAATGGAGTGGATCAAAACTAATTCTCTCAAGTCAGAACTTACAATATATTATTTATCTCATTTTGGTGGACCTTGGTTGCAAATATAACTCAAGATATGATTACAAAGAATTTTACATAACATAAAAGAGTTGTGAATAACTTGATTTGGCCTCCTTGTTGGTTGGGCGAATCCATTTTTCTAGAACATTGGAGAATATGGATGCAATAGTAAATTTGGGCAAACCCATATTAGAGAAACTTTCATATCTCTTAAGTCATATACTTTATGAGAAAACCACTTAAGATTTTCTTAAATCAGGTCTACAAAAAACCCATGCTTTAGATTTTCCAGATTCATCTTCATCAGCTCATAAATCACATAGGAAGATCATTGTTGATAATTTAGAACGTATTTATTGAGTACATTTGACCATGGATTGGAAGATGCCATGTTTGACCTGGGTGTGATTTGTTTAACACCATACCACGTCGAGGGCCCCAGTGACAAAAACCAAGTTCCAAAATCTTCCCTAGAGATGTATGAATATGTTAATTACAGAGACCGGGTACTAGAATTGAATTGTTTGTACCAAAAGTGAACTACTCAAAAACCTTCATCAACAAGAGTAGTCTAAGTCGATTCTAATTTACTAAAAAGAAATGAAATTGTAAATATTAAAAATGTTAATCTTGTTAGGCACATTAACTTAATAAGTATGGGTAAATGTGGTAATATGGATAATAAATAGGTGCAGAGATACAATAAATTGATAAAAAGGGAGACCAACTAATGACATAAAAGGTGTCAAAATAACGATCGAACAGACACCAATATACATTGCTCTGCACGAACTTAGCAAGAGACACTAATCTCTGAGTTGTATCAACCTTCACAGAGTCTTATTGCTATTTTAGAATTCACTAGGTATGCTTAATACTTCTTCCTTCACCAGGTATAATCACTGCTTCTGCCTTCACTAGGTCTACTTACTACCTTTTCCTTTACCAATTCTGAAAAAAAAATTAAAAAATTCCAAATGGTAACTTTCCCAGAGCTTGTGGTTTTTGGCCTCTTCCTAAGTACGAACTTATACAACATACCACGTATCCAATTTTTCAAATATAATTTTGAATTTTTTACCTAGGGTACTTCCATATGTTTCCTTTCTTTTGTAATAAATTCATAGCATGAAGAGTTGTAGAAAAGAAGTTATAGAGAAAAGTTCAAATTGACATGTTTGAAATTGATCTCGAGACCATTCAAAAACCCTAACTTCCACAGAGAATATCTCAAAAGGTGAAATGCACCAACATCTAAATTTTTTACCTAGGGTGCTTATGTATGTCTCCTCTATTCTGTAAAAAAATCGTATGAAGAGTGCAAAAAAATATGTTATAGTGAAAACTCCAAACTGTCCTATTTGAAATTGATTTAAGGAGAATTCAAGAACCCTAACTTTCATAGGCCATATCTATGAAATTGTAGAGGAAAAACATATGAAATGTTTACCACATGTAAACCAATATATCTCCTTTATCTTTAAATTTTTTTAAGGTCTGAACATCCCATAAAATAAGTTATAGTGAAAGTGCCAAGCTTACCTATTTGAAATTCATTTTAGGAGCACTCATGAACCCTAAATTCCATAGGGAATATCTCTAAAAGTATATCTAACAACCATATTCAATTTTTACTACATGTACACCAAGAGTATTCCTCCATATCTGCAAAATTTTAAGTTATGAAACATTGTAAAATTAAGTTATGGAGAAATTTTCAAGCAAACCTGCTTGAAAGTGATTTCAGGATCATTCATGAACCCTAAATTCCATAGGGCATATCTCCAAACATATAGTGAACCAACATATGAAATTTTCACCACATGTACATTGATATATCTACTTTGTGTTTGAAAAATTTCAATATCTGAAACATCCCCGAAAATAAGTTATAACGAAAGTGTCAAGCTAACATGTTTGAAGCTAATTTGAGGAGCACTCAAGAACCCTAAATTCCATAGAGAATATCTCTGAAATTATAGAGAGCCCGCATCTTCAATTTTTACCACATGTACAATAGGATCTCTCCTCCATATCTACGAAATTTCAAGCTCTAAAACATCCTTTAGTATAAGTTATAGTGAAAATGCCAAGATGACCTATTTAAAATTGATTTCAGGAGCATTTGGGAACCCTAACTTCCACAGGGAATATTTTCGAAATTGTAGAGAAAGAGAATCTACAATTTTTACCACATGTATAACAAGATCTCCCTTTCATCTCTAAAAAATTTCAAGTATTGAAACATCCCATAAAATAAGTTATAGATAATGTGTCAAGTTGACATGTTTGGAATAGATTTTAGGAGCATTAAGGAACCCTAACCTCCACAGGGAATATCTATGAAAGTATAAGAAATCAACATCTAACATTTTTTCCACATGTACACCAATATCTCTCCTCCATCGCTTCAAAATTTCAAGGTCTGAAACATCCCAGGACATAAGTTATCATGAAAATTCCAAGACAACCTGAAACTAATTTCACAACTCTTCCTTTTTGGAATGATATTCAATATTTGTTCATCTGTTTTTCAAATACTCACTTTCTCACAATATTTTTTCATAACCCTTCATGAAGGGACATGTCCATCAATTAAATAATTAATTCTTAATACCATAGGAAAATACCCCAAATACCATGGGAAAATATCTCAAACCCATGGGTTTGAAACCACCATTTCACTTTTTACTTTTTCACATGCACCCGTTTTTTAATATACTTGTAAACCTATATATAAATTATTCTTAGAAATGTTGTATTTATTGTAATGCCATAAATCCTTTGACATCAATGACAATAATTTCAATAAAGCCACAGATCAAGGTATCCATTAAGATTGAGGAGAATATGAGTTGTCAGATCACTCTAAGTATAGAATATATCATGGTTGTTGGATTACATAAATACAAATGCATACTAATGCATTCTAAAGAAACACACTTTTATGTAAAGAGACATTAGACCAAGTTGATCTTAACTAATTCTTAAGTGTCTAAATATCCTAACAATCGTAGTGTAAACTAACGTCCCTTCTTTTGGGATAGATCTATCTATATATTTCTGAAGGGTAATCCCAATGAATCGTAGGGTTTCGTCATTCCAACACTGGAGGGGGAGTGGGAGCTACACCCAAATTGGAACAACATACAAACTACCATTTCTGGGTTAAAATCGAGAATATACTTATTTAAATGCATCCCTCTAATACTCATTAAATAAGGTTTGTGAAAATTAAATCTCTATCTTTTTGGATGAAAAAGTACCTCTACCTCACATGTTAGGGAATAATATCACATGATAGGGAATAATAGACTAATATACATTAATAAACAACTAGTGCAACACAAACTCAATAAGTAGAAACTACATTAAAACTACATTATATCTCAGTAATCCTAACATGTTAGCATCCCTTGGTTCATTTAATTTTAATTTTATTAAAAATATCAAAATTAAGGTATTAGAGATAGCTTTACTAAGCACTTACCTCAACCTCATAAAGGTTGTTATAAGGGTACACATATAAGTCTGTGTACAAATCATTTTTAATTGTTATATATGTACAAATGATTTTCAATTGTTATTTTTAATTTTTCTAATATGCTTTATCTAGATCATGCTGCGATGCACATGCAACATGGGGTTGCATATGCCACATTGACTTTAGTAAGTTGCTTGAAAGAGGGGACTAGAAGTTATCATGAAATTGGATATGAAACCATCGTAAAAGTTAGTGTTTCTTGGGATGTTTTTCAACAGTATGGTAGTTGTGAGAGTAGACTACCGATTCAAACGAGAGCATGTGGGAAATTTATAATTAAACCAAATACTAAGTATCTTTGAATCAATGTTAACAAAGAAAATTAATATAAAATGATACAAAATGTAAATGATTTTCTTTTCTATTTATATATATGGGTTATATTTTAGTGACTTTATTTTTGTAGATAATTTTAAAAATGATATCTTACATGTTGGAACATGAAAATTTCTCAATACTTAAATAAAAAAGTCAAGAGAGTTTTAATTGAATAATTGATTAGGAACAGTACTTGTTAAAGAGTTGGAAATGGGGTAAGTGAGCTTGATTGTGGGAAGACTTCACAGTTAAGTATTTTTGAGGTATACGAGTTTTAGGATGGGCCTTTAGGGAAGTACCGGTTACTTGGTGTAAGCCCTGAAAGTGATGATTGATGCTATGTGATTCATTTGACTAGTTTCAATCCCAGTTCTTCGCCCTTGTAAGCATCATCTAATGAAATGCATACTATGTTTACATTCAAAATCATGCATACTTTAGATAAGGTCAACCTATATTGTGCCTCATAAAAGTAGTATTAATGTTACAGTTATTAAGAAATACAGATTAGCACCAAGTAGGTAAAGAAGGTATGCGTTGGATGGATGAAGCTCTGGTGATATCCGTCATGGAAAAAATAGGAATCAGGCCTCACCAACTCCACACTACCCTGTACCACCTCTCACCACTAGTCTACAAACTTCCTCACCCGGTGGGACCTGTAGACTTTGACTCCCACTAACCGGTCACCATACACATAGCCCACTCTCTGGTTTTTTTACATGTTGCAGTCTTCCACACTGCTCACTATACTTCTTAGCTTCCCTCACTCCTTTAGACTGATCACTCTATCCTCTACATACACCAACAACCTTCCACTCTGCCACACTCTATCACACTACATAGAGGAAATATACATCCTCGAGTTTCACAATGCTGGAGAGAGATGTCAGTGCACTAATGGGCGTATCTGACGAGGCCCTCTGGAATAGTGACGACCTCTTTAACACGATGGAAAAACTATCATAACTTTCACATAGCACCCCCTATCATATTGGGCCCTCTCTACATCGATACTCCTCCAATGATCTCTCGACCCCTGCATTGACCCCACCTCCCTACATACCACACCCCCTGATTTCTTCTCTTAACAATCTTCATACTCACCCTTCCTCCATGGTTCTCCTGGCCCATCCGACATCCTTCTCGACTTCTGCACAAACACCCATAGAATCCATCTCCCCTTTTACCCTCCCTGGCACACTACCGGCTGAAAAACTTGTCTCCCCTACTCACTGCAAGGATAAAACTCCCTCTATACAATGGATATCTGCACATTTTCCCTTGCACAAATGTCCAATTGGTGCCACTTCTAATGGAGGTTTAAAATCACAGATTAGACCCTGGGGCACAAACAAAACAAAGAGAAAAATGGTACTAGGGAATGATATCGGTCTAGAGGACTTGGTCTCTCTAAGCCTATGTGAATTAGTGGGTAGGATCTCCTACAAACACCTCTATCGATCTGACCTTGCAGTGTGGGTGCAAACAACCTAGAATCCATTGTTAGGATATTCCCCAGAGATCTCCCATTAGACCCGAGATTGGCTCTTCTTTCGGTTTAAAACACTGGAGGACTCTACTTCCATTTTGGAGAGACTTTGGACCTTCAATGGAGGTAGCCTTATTCTCAAGTAGTGGCGGACCATCTTCTACCCCTCACGGGACTACTTTCGACTGAGGCATTTATGGTTTCTCCTCCTTGGACTTCCACTACATTTATGGAACCAGAAAGCTCTTAAGTCCATCGGTAAAACATTGGGTCTCTTCATCTGTGTGGACCCTCTATCACTCATTGGCTCGGAAAAGAAGATAGAAAACTTCATGGCAGAGATTGATATATACAATGGACTGTTAGATACCATCGAAATTAAATGGAGAGGAAAATGCATCCGACAGAACCTGGACTATCTTGGCAAGACATTTAGGTGCACACCCTGTAGAAAAGTGGGCCACCTCAGAAGCATATTCTCGGGTCACTTGGAAGAGGAACAGAGGGAGGAAACTATGCTCAACCTCTCCACCAATATGGACTCACCGAATGTAAAAAAATTGTTGGACACACCGACTACACTGAGAGGGGGGTGTGAACAGTGTAGGGATCTTTTTCCCAAAACTTCCCCTTCACAAACTTCTTAGTTAAAAATCACTATTTACTCATTACTTATTACTATCATTCATAACCAGTCAAATGTAAATATACATCAGCAACAAGTTATCATCACAAGGATCACAAGGAACACAGGATGTATGTACAATTTTACTTTTATTATAGGCTACAATCCTTGGGGTTTTTAGCAACAACTGAATAGAGTAAAACTCTACAAGAGCACCACCTCTATAATGAAAGACTCAGCTTACACACTCTGCACCAATTGAGATGAGGAAACGATCCTCAATAGATGTCAATCTGTCAACAGGTACGCGATCTATCGGTAGTTCATCTCGCGTATGTACGTGCCCTACTAGTAGTGCATCCCACGTATGTACGTGCTCTGGCTCACTTCAGCCTATGTATGCTTTCAAAAACTAGGGTTATGAACCTTGATCTTTCTAGCCCTTCAGAATCTTTCACTTCTGTCACATCCACTTCTGATCTTGTCACTGTACTATATAAACCATAACCAATCTCAACACATCTATGTTATTCCACAACAAACTCATGCTCCTCAACCATTTAATATGAATGCTACTCATCATGTATAAACAACTAGTATTCTATAGAAATCATATCAGTATTGAATCATAAGAGTGTTTCTCACTCTATCAGCCAACACAAACCGCATCACAACAACCATACCAAGAATTCCTTAAGAATTCACTATACAACAAGCAAGAGTATCCATCAAGACAACAATGTAACCATAAAAGGTTTTCTATGGCATATCTTAGCCCATAGAATGCAGATCTGGAACTTGCTTCAGTCTTCAAGAGCCTATCATCTGCTCAAACACAAGTCTTCATGACTTCATCCATTGTATGCGCCCTATCCTCATTCATCCTGTGTATGTGCATGCCCTGCCTCACTGCAACCCACGTATACCTCAGAAACTAGGGTTTCTGAACTTCTAAGACTTTTTGCATCATGATCTTAGACTTTCCAAAAATTTGATGCGTCCATGAGATCCTCCAGATCTCTTCTCTCTCATAATAGATCTTCAATACATGCTTAAGAGATGCATAAGAGATCTCACAAAAGATACACAAGAGGTACCTTTCACAAGAGACCCTTGCCTCTTATTTATACTCTCCAAGTAGTTATCTTCTAGGTCACTTCTAGGTCACTTAACCCACTTCTAGGTCATTTAACCCATTTCTAGGTCACTTAACCTATTTCTAGGTCACTTAACCTATTTTCCACATTTTTAGGGTTAGCCACTTTCCATAATTAGAAAGTTCTCCAACTTTAATATTCGTCCTTAACTTTTTCACCTTACTTTATCATTTAAATAATCTTCTTTGATTTTGTCACTTCACTTTATTATTTAAATAATCCTCCTTGACTTTGTCACTTCACTTTATCATTTAAATAATAGTTTCCTTTTTGCAATATCTTTGACTTCTTTGACCTTTTGGGGCTTCAAGCCAATCTATGAGGGTCCTTCATCTTCCTAGGGACATAACTCTCAAACTATGTGGAGCTATGTGACATTCCACATACCACCAGAAATGGCTTGATAGGCACTATACATCTAGGATAGTTTCACCAACAACTTCACTGATATTCATCTTATTATTCCACATATAAGCATGGGATATCCAACCATACTTATAGGATAACTCAATCGTAAAGCGTCTTCCCATGAGGGATTTCACCATAAGGGGACCACTTTGGAATTCATCCATTTGTACTCCTTATCAACCATCATAGGGAAATAATGACTCATCTTTACATCAACCCATCTATGCATCATATCAAAGACCATGATTCCACTTGTCATCTATCCATTCACATCAAGGACAATACATCAATCAATCAATCTATCTATTGGCATCAATCAATCACTTGACATCAATCTTTCGCATCAATGACAACATGATCCAACCATATCCCCCTTTGGAATTGATGGAAATACCAACATTGATGTCAACACCAATCATTGATGTCAACATGTAGGCATGGCATGCTCTACATAAATGGTCATATATCAATGTGACTATCTCTCCACATCAATAATAATCAATCACATCAATGTGACTATCTCTCCCCGTTTGACATCAATGGAAACGAGTCATTATACCCTTGGGGATGCTCTCGCTTTGACTATTTCTCCCCCTGTCCGAATGCCTTTGATCTTCCTTTGAATAATCTCTTCCCTTTTGAACAAGGGATATCACTCTGATGTAATTCTCAAGATACATTTCTCATGCTCCCTCTGTGACCATTGTTCCTCTTGGAACTATGCCTCTATGCTCTTTCTCCAAATATAGGGCTCTTTCTTCCTAGAATCATGGGAAGAAGAATGAATCCCCCTATGGGTATGTATCCCCCTATATTCTCTACAAAATGAACAATATTCTACCACATGATGATCCTTGGACCTGTCCATCCATCAAACTCATGCCATACCAAACATCATGAATCAAAAGATATGTCAATGAATGAACAAATACATCATGTCCCAAAATCTGTGCCCACCATGCACAACACCTATGTACATCAACCATGTACATCAACACCATACAATTTTCCATAAGATATCATCAATGGAATGTTTCAACCATATGCTAAAAACATGTGCCAATGGTGTACCAATCATATGCCTCTACCAGCATGCCAATTATGTGCTTCTACCAATATGCCAACCATGTGCATCTACCAATGGTATGTCAACCAAATGTCATATCACTCATCATATGTATCCACCATGAACCAAGTATCACAATCATGTATCTCAATTAATCAAGTGTTTCAACTATATCATCCCATATGTCATGTATCAAGATATATGCTAATCAAGTAATACCAATGATCTACTTTTAGGCAAGTATTCATCATCCAAAGATATACCATCTATGAGTGTACCAAACATGTATAAAACATGAATCACCACTTGTACCAATAAAGTATATCAACCATGCACCACAAAAAAATGAATTACAATCAAGATGTGTCCCCACACATGTATGCCAAATCCACCATAAAACATGTGCCAATCAAACTGCTATTATGTGCCTCTACAATGTATTAGAAGTGTACCAATCATGCATCAACTATAGATCAAGCTATGACTCATCAATGATGTACAACATGATCAACTCACCAACTATATGTCCCATTATGTAGTCCAAGCATATTCCAAATGCATGCACCAAGACATCCAATCAAATATTCTTCCAATAATACATCATAATATATATCAATGAAACTCAAATATGTACCAGCCATGTACCCTAACAGATCAGCCTCAATCCTCCATTCATTACAGAAAATACTAAGAATCCAACAATACATGTACTAGTAGTGTCCTTCAATAGATCAATGGCATCTCTAGCTATCATTATCAAGATATACCACATAACCAAGGTGTCATAACTTCACTGTCATAACCAACATTATTCTTCAACAATAAATGCCTCAATCCATACTCATGGGTTAGTGCCACCCATCCAAGATAACCTTTCATTTTATATCATCACATTACATAATCCAATATGTAAACATGAAAACCTGCAACAAACATTGCCAAAACTTGCAACAAACTATGTCAGACCCTGCATCACAGAGTTATACCATCACATCAAGTTGCAAACCATGTGCATAGCCCTTTTCCCTAGGCTTTAACACATATACGCGGCCTGCTGCATAGATATATTGCATATGTACACGACCTATTCAAGTTTAGCCTGTGTATGCATGCGACTGTTACCACTGTCACCCATGTATGCTTCAGTAGATGACACACTTAAGCCTCCCTTAAGCCTTCTATTCTGCTCTGTTTGTTCAATCTTCTTCACCCACTTCTGAAGGTGTCCCTGCTTCTCATAACTTGAGCTCTGAGCTTCCATATTTTCAAATATGTCTCCCTTCCTTATTTCATTCCTTCTTCTAGTCATGCTATATGAAGTCCTCATCATGGACCTTCTTCTTGTGTTCCAAAAATCCTGGGATTTGTGGCCAAATCCACTACAACTGTAGCATCTCATGCTTTGACAATGAACAACAATGTGTCCTACTTGATCATATTTCCAACACCTTGTGGTGTTATGAAATCTTCCATTATTTCTCCTTGCATAAGATCTTCATTCCAAAGCTTTATGACCATATTCATTACATGAATAACATTGACCATGAAAAATACTTTCATACCTTTACTTTGGTGTTCATCTTCCTTGAGGTGTAAGGATGGCTTCTTGATGTCTTCCTTTCTTTGTTCTTTTGAAATTTTCTTTGCCTTGTGTAGATGGTTGATCTTCAACATTGTCTTCATCCTTTGAGAATGAGGGACTTACCTCATGCTTCTTTGAGGTGCTTGCTTCATCATGTGTAGCTTCTCTCTTGTATCCAAGACCTGATTTATCATTTGGTGATCTTTGAATTTCCAAGATCTCATTCAAGATTTGTGAGCTATTCAAAAATTTGTTTGACTTCTCTACTTTCTTTCTAAGATCAACAACTTCGGATTCTAACATATGACATGACTCTTCCTTTTCACTTACTTGATTCTTCAATAGTTCCTCTACCCTTTTGGCTTCTTCAATTTGGGTCTTGAGATGGACGATAATTTCAAAACTTTTTCTAATCTCATCATCTACCTTCTTGTCTTCTTTTTCATTCTTTAGTCTTGTGATCTCTTCTTCCTTTTCTTCTAATTGAGTCTTATTATTATCTTCTTGTTCTTTGAGCATTTCCTTTAACTTCAAGATGTGCTTTTGACTCTTCTTAATAAATGTTTTAGTGTTATCCGAAAGAAAGTTGTAGTCTATATAATAGTGGTCATTTCTATATTCATATAGACCTCTTTCAACTTTTTATTTAAGCTCCAATCATTTTTCTTCTACTTCTTCCATGGGATAACAATCAATTGATTTTATCCAAACTACTTCTAGATTTTCTTCTTCGCTTGTGGAGAAAAATTCAGCATCATCACATTTTGAATTATTGGAATCAAGGGTTTGTGGAGATTATTTACCTTCATTTGAAATGTCTTCAAGATCTTCCTCTTTTCCAACATCATCACATGATTCTTTTCCTTCATTTGAAATGTATTCAAGACCTTCCTCATTGCCAACATCATCACATGATTCTTTGCCTTCATTTGAAATGTCTTCAAGATCTTCCTTTTTGCCAACATCATCACATTTAGAAATAATGCAATCAAGAGTTTTTGGAGATTCTTTACCTTCATTCTTCTTGATGGAGTTGTCTTCAAGGTCTTCCTTTTTTCTTTGATATGTATCCTCTATCTTTAGCCGTAGATCCTTGGTGAAAGTGCATTTTCCCATTCTCTCTTTGATAGGGCTTCAGAGCCCACTAAGAATGGTCTTGAGAGGCAACACATCATTCTTCTTTCCTTCCCTTTGAGTTCCAAACTTTGACTTGTTCTTCAAAGAAACTGATCCACCAATGGCTGCCTTCCAAATACCCACTCCCATTTCCTTTAGATGCACTCTCATCTCTATTATCCAAGTAGAATATTTTTCCTCCTCAAGGATTGGAACTTCATCATCCATTTGTGTGTCTATGGATCTCCTCCAATATTTTTAAGGCTTATAGTGAAGGCCTGCTCTGATACCAATTGTTGGACACACTGACTACACTAAGAGGGGGAGGTGAACATTGTAGGGATCTTTTTCCCAAAACTTCCCCTTCACAAACTTCTTAGCTATAAATCACCATTTACTCAAAAATTATTACTGTCATTTATAACCAGTCAAATATAAATATACATCAAGACCATATAAAAAAAAAATATATCATCAACAAGTCATCATCACAAGGAGAACAAGGAACACAAGATGTATGTACAATTTTCCTTTTATTACGGACTACAATCCTTGGGTTTTTCAACAACTTAATAGAGTACAACTCTACAAGAGCACCAACTCTATAATGCAAGACTCAACTTACACAATCAGAACCAACTGAGATAAGGAAACAATTATCAACGGATGTCAATCTGTCAACAGGTACGTGACCTGTCAGTAGTTCATCCCACGTATGTACGCGCCCTACCAATAGTGCAACCCGCATATGTATGCGCTCTGGCTCACTTTATCCTGCGTATGCTTTCAGAAACTAGGGTTTCTAAAACTTCATCTTTCTGGAACTTCAAACTCTTTCTCTTCTATCACATCCACTTTTGATCTTATCACTGTACTATCTAAACCATAACCAATCTCAACACATCTATGTTCTTCCACAACAAACTCATGCTCCTCAACCATTCAATATGAATGCTACTCATCATGTATAAACAACCAGTATACTATAGAAATCATATCAGTATTGAATCATAAGAGTGTTGTTCACTCTATCATCCAACACAAACCACATTACAATAGTCATACCAAGAATTCCTTAAGCATTCACTACACAACAAGAAAGAGTATCCATCAAGACAACAATGTAACCATGCCATGGTTTCTATGGAAGATCTGAGCCCATAGAATTCATATCTGGAACCTGCTTTAGTGTTCAAGAGCCTATCATCAACTCAAACATAAGTCTTCATGACTTCATCCACTGTACATGCCATTTCCTCATTCATCCCATGTATGTACGTGCCCTGGCTAACTGCAGCCCGCATATACCTCAAAAGCTAGGGTTTCTGAACTTTCGAAACTAATGTCATCATGATCTCATACTTGCTGAAACTTTGATGCATCCATGAGATCCTCCAGATCTCTTCTCTCTCAGAATAGATCTTCAATACATGCTCAAGAGATGCATAATATATCTCACAAAAGATACACGAGAGGTACCGTTCACAAGAGACCCTTGCCTCTTATTTATACTCTCCAAGTAGTTATCTTCTAGTACACTTCTAGGTCACTTAACATACTTCTAGGTCATTTAACCCATTTCTAGGTCACTTAACCTATGTCTAGGTCACTTAACCTATTTTCCACATTTTTAGGGTTAGCCACTTTCCATAATTAGAAAGTTATCGAATTTAAATATTCCTCCTTGACTTTGTCACCTTACTTTATCATTTAAATAATCTTCTTTGATTTTGTCATTTCACTTTATTATTTAAATAATCCTCCTTGGCTTTGTCACTTCAATTTATAATTTAAATAATAATTTATTCTTTGCAATCTCTTTGACTTCCTTGACCTTTTGGGGATTCAAGCCAACCTATGAGGGTCCTTCATCTTCGTAGGCCCATAGCTCTCAAACTATGAGGAGTTATGTGACATTCCACATACTAGCGGAAATGGCATGACAAGCATTATCCATCTAGGATAGTTTCACCAACAACTTCATTGATCTTCATATCATTATTCCACATATAAGCATGGGTTCTCCAACAGTACTTCTAGGATAACTCATCCGTAAAGCGTCTTTCCATGAGGGATTTCACCATAATGGGACGACTTTGGAGTTCATCCATTTGTACTCCTTATCAACCATGATAAGACAATAATGACTCATCTTTACATCAACCCAACTATTCATCATATCAATGACTATGATTCCACTTGTCTTCTATCCATTCACATCAAGGACAATACATCAATCAATCAATCAATCAATCCTTTGGCATCAATAAATCACTTGACATGAATCAATCACTTGACATCAATATTTGGCATCAATGACAACATGATCCAACACACACAACCTTCCTATCCGACTCTACTAGACTTCGTATATTCAGTCGAATATGACTCAGTCACTGGTAAGATCAAAACCATTTGTCCCTCTCTGTTCATCTCACTAACCTCCTGGGAAAAATATATTTTGGACTCTGCAACTACTTGGATATCTGGTGCTACCTCCCCTCAGGCCAACCCCATACAACGTATACATTCCCCGGTTGTTCCCCCCTTACATCGCTCCACATACTTTCTAGATGAGCACCCAACCCATACTGTGATCTCTCCCCCCAACAAAAATAACACAGATCCCACCCAACCATTTCCTCCACTAGCCACAAATTCTACACATGTTTCCTCCAGTTTGATTCCTCCACTAGCCACACATTCTACACATGTATCCTATAGCCCAATTCCTCCACTAGCCACACTTTCTACTCTTGTATCCTCCATCTTGACCCCCCTAACTTTTGCACCTCCACGTACTATCATACCTCCCCCTGTCATGATCCCCACTACACCTTTTGATTCTGAGAGCCATGATTTTGAGCCTACTAAACAAGAATTGATTCGCTACTTATCGGGCACCAATGAAACTCAGCCAGGGGACAACACACTCAATGATATATTGGACTCCCTCCTCTTGTCCTATAAATAAGTTCTCACTCCTTATCCCTTACCCACTTACATGGGGAAGTCAGTCCACAAGACACCTTTTGAGGAGGGGATCCCAGAATATTTGGCTAGTTCAGTAACGTTTCAGGAAAAAGAACACACTTGGTCTAGATGAATTGGATATGAACACTCACCGATGAAAACAAGAAGTTCTTGACGCAAAGAGGGGAATACCTTACCTTCCTCCACAAATTATTTTTCTCAACTCACTGATATTGGGGTGCTTAGAGGCATAAAATCCCTAGCATGAACCAAATAATGATCATACTATCCCTCAATATCAGAGGGGTAAGGGGGGGGGATTAAATCCTCCGTGTTCAGAAGACTAATCTCTTGGTCTTCCCCTAACATCATATTCTTACAATAAACTTTGGTTGATGGACAAAAATCCATATTTTTCCTTAACAAGTTCTGACCAGACTGGCATACTTTCTCTGTAAACTCGTTGGGTAACTCTGGAGGATTAGCTGCGGCGTTGACTCTACAAAATTTGACTTAGATCCCTTCCAGATTTATGGAGGCATTCTCCTTTCTAGATTCGACTGATGGAACAATCAATGGATTAACTTTCTCAATACCTATGACCCTTTCCTTCACAGGAAAAAAAAAATGGGACAAAGTGGAGTCCAGTGGTCTCCTCGATCTCACAAATTTGATCATCGTTGGTGACTTAAAATTCACTATCAGATTGAGCGAAGTTTGGGGTGCCTTTGCTACCCACGACCCATTGGCTAAATATTTTAACACTCTTTTCCTGACACACGATTTGGTTGACTTCCATCCGGAAGTCGTGGCACCAACCTGGCGCAATGGAAGAGAGGGATCGTCGTCCATATCCAAGCGTATTGATCGCTTCTATATTTCAGAAAGTCTTGTTTCAGTGGATGATGAGATCAGATTCTGGGTGGACTCACCTTTTTTGTCATACCATACCCCAATTTTTTTGCAATTTGGCTCACCTGTTGTGCGTTTTTCCCTTTCTTTCAAACTTTATTCTTGTTGGCTCGTCGAGGAAGGTTGCAATGCAATTGTAAATTTTGTTTGGAAAGACCCCATATTCCTTAGAGAAACAGGAATACAACAACACTTTATTTGGAAACTAAAGCAACTAAAATCTCACATAAAAATTTGGGCCACTCAACATAGGTGACACACACTACACCGAATATAGGCTCTGGAGAAAATCATTAAACATATACAACTTTTTGATCCCCTGGATGGGCAGGCTGGGATCAGGCATCAACATTTAAAATGATTTGAATCTGAGAGAAATCAAATATTTCTTACAGATGAATCTCTTTGGAGGAAACAATGTAGAGCGAAGTGGATACAGTGAGGAGATCTCAATAACAAATTCTTCCATCGATACAGAATCTCTTCCAGGAACAAAAAACATATATGGGATATCTTGGATGAAACTGGAACAAAACACAATGGACAGGAAGGAATTAAGGATGTAGCTTCTAGTATCTTTAAAGAATTCTATGAGGCAAAGCCACAACCCAGTCTATAGGACCATGTTGTTGTGGCCTGACTTTAGTCTCACTCAGTCACTTTAGACGACTCCATGTCCCTGGACAGTCCCTGCACCCTACAAGAGGTTCTGGCTTCTTTAAAATCTTTCTCATCGGATAAAATCCTGGGCCTCGAAAGTTGGACCATTGAGTTCTACCTAAATTTTTTCGATTTGGTGGGGACAGAGCTCTTGGAGCTTGTGGAAGACTCCAGACTACACAATAAGTTTACTGGGGCAATAAACTATACTTTTTTTACGCTTATCCTGAAAGCAAATCACCCGACTACTTTCGGTGACTATAGACCAATCGCACTCTACAATCTTTGCTACAAGCTCATTTCAAATATCATTGCAAATAGAATCAAACCCATCCTCTCACGATCTTTGTTAGTCAAACAACTAGGATTTGTAAAGGGACAACAAATCCTTGATGTTGTTGGCTCCGCTCAAGAATGCTTACACAAAATTAATCATAAAAACTCACACGCTCTCATCCTCAAGCTTGATCTAAAAAAATACTTTGACTGCATAGACTAGGACTTACTCAGACTGATATTAATCCAGTTTGGATTCATCCAAAACACTTTAAAATGGATTATGAGTTGTGTCACTAGTGCAAATTTTGTAGTGCTCGTAAACAGTGAACCCTCCACCTTCTTCCACAGTGGCAGAGGCCTTCAGCAGGGATTCCCACTATCTCCTCTCTTATTCATCTTGGTCATGGAAGGTTAACATCTCCTCCTCAAAGAAAGCCAAGATGAAGGTAGGATCACAGGGATAAAAGTTTCAAGGTTAGTAAAAATTCTGCACCTCCTATTTGTTGACGTTTTTCTCATTATGACCAATGCTAGTTTTCTCGAATGGAGGGAAATATGTAGAATATTAATGATCTTATTCTTTGCTAAGGGCCTTCAAATCAACTAGACCAAGTCGACCTTCCATTTCTCCAACATTCAAGAACAAAACTTGGATCAATTGAAGGTCATCTTTACACATACCTTCATCCACCTCTCAATTGGTTTCAAATACCTTGGATACTTCATTAAAGCTGACGATTACAAGGCTTCAAACTAGGACTGGTTGGTTTCAAAGGTGGAAAAAAAAGTTGTACACTGGTGTAACAGATGGCTCTCCATTGGAGGTCGCTACACTCTCTTAAAATAAACACTTGAAGGTCAACCGATTTAATGGATGGCACTTGTATCCATTCCCACATCGGTTCTGGAAAAGATCAGAAAACCTACCTACAACTTCCTATGGTCGGGCACCAAGGACCATCATAAATTACACCTCTGCAATTGGGAATCACTGGAAAAAAGGAAATTCAAAAGTAGTTAGGGGATAAGTAATATATTCAAATTCAACCGAGCTTTGGCCGCCAATTCCCTCTAGCATGCCTTGAATTCAAGTGGAATTTGGAGTACTTTCATCAAATACAAATACTTACCATATATCTATGTCGCTTCCTGGCTTCGATCTGGATCCCCACACACAAACAACACTTCTTGGATTTGGAGGAATCTTTCAAAATCGACACACTGGATCACAAGTTGGCTCTGTTGGAAGCCGGGCTCTGACCACTCCATCATAATAGCTAGGGATCACATACATGGACTTGGCCAAGCCTCCATCCTCCATGCACATCTAATTTCACTTTTAAAATCAAAAAATACATGCTATCTCTTTCAATCCTGACATATCAACGAACCCAGGACCCCGACAACAGGCTGGAAATCCTGTAGCAGTCTAGAATTACCAACTGATATGGCAGTGGAGTGGGTAAACTACTACCTAAATCTTACTCGCACAAGAATCATTATACATGATGTGGAGGATCAAATGATGTGGGCCAGAGGGGAAAATTTGGGCCATTTATCGGTCAAAAACTTGTATACTGCCATTGCAAATACAACCTGAAAAAACAACATCTCTGGTTGGCATAAACATCTCTGGAAATGTAAATTATCACTTAAGATTAAGCTATTTACCTGGATTAGATTCGAAAACAAAATCCTCACCTGGGATAACCTACAAAAAAAAGGTTGGACTGGCCCCAATATATGCCAACTTTGCTATAGGGACGAAGAGACAGCCCGCCATCTCTTTACTCAGTGTCATTTCACCTGCCTTGTTTGGGACAGGCTCATTCTGAATAGTCACTTAAACACTGACTAGATTGGGACCTCCATCTCTACTTGCTTCGATCATTGGACATCCAATGAACAATATTACAAACTAATTCCTCCATTGGTCAATTGGTTTATTTGGATGGCTATAAACTTTAAAATCTTTGAAAATAAGCCACCGCCTTTTAGTGTTGTTGCTTATAAAGCTCTTGTCCTATTTCAAAACTAGAAATACATACACCCAGACATTGTGAAAAAAAAGACATTAGTCAACCCCCTTATCTCAAAGGATACTCTGTCGGAGTG
This sequence comes from Picea glauca, assembly GCA_000966675.3. Lineage (NCBI taxonomy): Eukaryota > Viridiplantae > Streptophyta > Pinopsida > Pinales > Pinaceae > Picea > Picea glauca. Next base: position 552,549 of record JZKD02S1673215.1, on the reverse strand, counting down.
GTTCGATGGTGCAACACAACACTGTGGAACTTTGAGTGGCGCGGGTGGACTGATTAAAATCATTAATAACTCTATTTACAGATGGACTCTCTGATGCGGCCTAGGAACCAACACAAGGGAAGAACTATTAGGTGCATGGGCTACACTTCACTTGGCCTCCAGAGTAAACATTGAAAACCTTAATTTGATCAGAGACTCCAGAGTTATCATTGAATGGTTGAATGATCAAGGTAATCTACAAACTATCACACTCTTGGCTTGGAAAGATAGAATCAGATTACTAAACCACCACTTCAAGAAACTTTCTTTCTCACATTCCTCCCGAGAGTTCAACAAGGAAGCAGACCTTCTATCAAAGACAATATTAAAGAGAAAAACATATGTGTTCACTTATAACCATTGGTTGGATGGACATGAGGGCCCCATGCTTGCTATCAAAAAAATTTAGGCTTGGATGCTACAGTTTTGTTGGAAGATTTCAATATATTCACAAAATATATTCTTAATCTACACAGCAACAAACCCTTGTATATTCCGCATAATTCTGCTTCTCATTTCTTAAGACGTGTAGTAGTTTCTGTATTTTTTTCTTCATAGCTTTGATCTCTCGCCATTTATTTGGCTAGTAGACCATTTTTAGGCGAAAGATGTACTTGTCAGTGATATCTCTCAGCTGATGTATCTTGATGTGAGAACACATTATATTTTCAAATATAATTGAGTAATTTTTTCTGCTGGAAAGAAAAGGTATTCGATACACCGAAAATAATGATTTTTTTCTTTTGATTTTGCCTAAAATCCAGTGAGAAATGATTGGATCTGCAGATTTGAGTGGTTAAGTTTGGATAATCGAAGTGCGTCTGAGATTTTTTAGTATGCTAAATCCATTTATACATTCAGAAATACAATTTAAATGACAAAAAATAACAAATTTGTTGAAATTTACATGGCCAAGACAAAAAAATACAAGAGGTAAAACGTTTAGCAAACGCCACCATTTAATCCCTACATTCTATTCTTATTGGATCAATAACCTGCCTGGATTTCATTAAGAAGAGATTGAAGACTCCCAGTAACAATTTGGTTTGGCTTCGATCCTGTTGGGAGGCTTCTGTTTGTTGTTAAATGTGAAGGCACACCACTACTCTTGATCTCTTCAAACGAAATCAATGGTCGTCAGATTCTGTGATGAAACCTTCCAAGTCAAAAATGATAATGATCCATGTGACACTAAATTTGCAGAAAAAGGTGTTGATACTTGCAATCGTGGATGACAAAAAGTAAAAGAAAGGCTCTGTGATGCAGGATCATCAGCCTATTTCTTCCATTCGTCTCCCATTATTGAATTTTCATTTCAGTAGCATGACTTGATAAATTGAGAATCAAGAAATGCAGAGATAAAGAATAGAACAGAAAACAATATATTAGAATATATGAAGAAAAGTACAAAATGAGTACATGAAGAAGTTCTAAAGTAGTAGGTCTGAAGAAGTATAATGCAATGGGAAATAGCTGAGCTAAATAGGCTCAAGCAAGATAAGAATAGAAAGTATAGCTGGCCAGGACAGCTCGCAGTGTACAGTCAGCCTGTTGAGGTTACATTATATTTAACACTCCCTCTTAAACTCAACAGTTACAAACATCAGCACTAATTATGCCTAAGTGTTGTCTCTGAAAATCAAAAACAGATTTTCCTAGTGGCTTTGTAAAGATATCAGCAAGCTGATCTCGAGAACCACAGAATTGTAGTGCAATAACACCATTATTGACTAGCTCAAATATGAAATGAAAATGAGTGTCAATGTGTTTGCTCTTCTTGTGAAACACATGATTTTTAGATAAAGCAATTGCTGAAGTATTATCACAGAAAATAGGAGTTGGATCATTTTCTGTATGTGACATATCTTTCAATATTCTTCTCAACCACACAGCTTGACAAGAAGCTGAGGTAGCAGCGACATACTCTGCCTCTGCAGAAGATATTGAAACAATTGGTTGGTTCTTTGATGCCCATGAGATTAGGTTCGTGCCCAGTTGAAAAACATGTCGAGATGTTCTTTTCCTGTCATCTAGGCTACCTGCAAAATCACTGTCTGTGTAACCATAAAGTTGATTACTATCAGATTTAGTGTACCATAAGCCAAAATTGAGAGTTCATGCAACATATCTCAGAATTCGTTTTGCCATTTTCCAATGAGAATCTTTGGGGGATTCCATGAATCTGAAAACAAGGTTGGTTGCATAGATAATGTCAGGCCTAGTTGCTGTAAGATACAACAAACTGCCTACTAAACTTTTGTACAGGGTAGAGTCCACTGTAGGGCCTTCATCTCTCTTGCTCAATTTTGTGCCTAGTGGTATGGGGGTTTCTACTGGATTGCATTCTTCCATGCGAAATCGTTTGAGGATGCCCGCTGCATACTTTTGCTGACAGACAAAAATGTCTTTGGTTGATTGATCAACCTCAATCCCTAAAAAATATTTCATGATGCCAAGATTTTTCATCTCAAACTCAGATTGCATGGCATGTTTAAAATTTGTTAACTCAAGATTTCCAGTATAGATCATGTCATCAACATATAAACATACAATCAAAATTTTACCGTGCTGATATGTTTTGGTGTAAAGAGTTAGCTCATTTTGGCTTCTGATGAAACCACTTTTGATCAGATAAGTGTCAATTCTGTTGTACCAAGCTCTTGGAGCTTGCTTTAAGCCATACAAGGCTTTCTTCAACCGATATACTTTGGATGGATGCTCTTGGACTTCAAATCCAGGTGGTTGATCGACATAAACTTCTTCTTCTGAGAAACCATTCAGGAATGCTGACTTGACATCCATCTGGTATACTTGCCATTTGTGTTGGGTTGCTATGGCCAATAGAGTCCTTAAAGTGTCTAATCTTTCTACTGGAGAAAAATTTTCACAATAATCAGTACTTGGTTGTTGTGAGAATCCTTTGGCAACAAGTCTTGCCTTGTGTTTTTCAATCTGCCCTTTTTCATTGAGTTTTGTTTTGTAAACCCACTTGACACCAATACTCTTCTTGTGACTTGGAAAATCAACAAGATCCCATGTCTGATTTTTCTCAATGGAGTCAATTTCTTGGTTCATGGCTTGAACCCAATGTGTGTCCTTAGATGCTTCCTTAAAATATGTAGGTTGACATGACATTAAAGCAAAAAGGTTGTGTTGTTCAAAGTCATCCAACTGCTGATGGATTTCTCTCAAACTTCAAGTTCTCTGATTTTGTCGTTCAGAGAATGATTCTCTATTGGAAGTTGAGTTATCCTGTGAGTGTTCAGGTTGTCTTTGTACTTGCAATATTGGAAGAATAGTTTGAGGTACTTGTTGTCCTAAATTTTCTGCATTTTCAGAACTTGGCAGCAATGGATTTTCACTGTCCATTTGCTGATTTTCTGAATCATTCCAGAATTGATTTTCCAGAAATTTTACATCTCTGTTGAGAATGAGTTTCTTGGTGATTGGATTATAAAGCCTGTATGCTTTAGATGTTTCACTATACCCAGTGAAAATACATTTTTCACTTTTGTCATCACGTTTCTTCCTTAATTCGGAAGGTATGTGAGCGTATGCTATGCATCCGAATGTCCTTAGATGCGCAACATTGAGCTTTGTCCCACTCGATGCTTCTTGAGGGACTTTCATCTTTAGAATTGTGGTTGGAGATATATTTAGGAGATAAATTGAGCATGCTACTACTTCATCCCAAAAAGTATTTGACAGACTTTTCTCTTTAAGAAGAGTTCTTGCCATATTCATTATTGTCTGATTTTTCCTTTCAACCACTCCATTCTGTTGTGGAGTATACATGGTTGTTGTTTGCATGATAATGCCTTGTGATTTGCAGAAATTTGCAAATTCTATGGAGTTGTATTCTCCTCCTCCATCTGACCTGAGTGATTTGATATATTTGCCACTCTGTTTTTCAGCTTCTGCTTTGAATTCTTTGAATTTTACAAAAGTTTCAGACTTGTGTCTGAGAAAATAGATCCAGATTTTTCTGTTGAAATCATCAATAAATGTTAGAAAGTAAAATCTACCACCTATTGACTCTGTTTGCATTGGTCCACATAGGTCAGTGTGAACAATTTCAAGATGTTGTTTGGCTTGATTTAATGACTGTGGAAAACTAGTTCTCTTATGTTTTCCAAGTATGCAAGACTCATAGGAGGGAATTTTCTCTTTAAATATAGGAATACCTTTGACCATGGAGTTCTTCTAAAGAAGACTTAGAATCTTAAATGGTAGATGTCCAAATCTTGTATGCCAAACCATTGTTTCATTCAAGGTAGATGCATTCTGTGCATATGGTTGAATCAGATTTGCAGTTATGAGTGTAAGGGGAAACATCCTATTTGGAGTCATATGGATTTCAAAAATCAATTTTCTGCTTGGGATTTTGTCATATATTTTGCAAGATGCTCCCTCAAAAAGTACCTTATAGCCATGTTCAATGAGCTGTCCTACACTTAGAAAATTATGTTTCAGATCTGGAACATGATAGACATTGTTTATGTCCTTCTTTGCATTCTGTTTAGTAAGAATAGGAACAATTCCTTTTCCTTGAACTTTGACTAAGTAATCATTTCCAAGAGTAATATTGGATGATATTGAAGAATCAATGCATGAAAGTAATTCTTTGTTACCTGTCATGTGATTGTTGCATCCACTGTCCAACAACCAGAGATCATTAGGTTGTTCTCCAGTCTTGTGGCACGAAAGAAACATACCTCCTGAGTTTTCTCCCGTATGATTTGACACATGTGCTCTTCCTAAGAGATGATCTGCTTGCTTCTTCCTGCATTCAGATTCATAGTGCCCATACTTTTTGTAGTAATAGCATTGTATGCTTGATTTCTTATTTGATCTTCTCCCTCTGCCTCTTGGAGGCTAGAAATTATGATATTGTCTTTGACCTTAGAGATTTTGATTCAGATACTGTTGTCTATTACCTCCACTAGAGTGAGGGTTACTTTGATTGCTCCCTCTTCGTTGGTGACCTCTGCTTCGTCCTCTGTCTCTCCCTTTGCTGAAGGAGAATTGAGTTTTGAAAGCATTGGATATTGACTCATCTATGAGATGCAGTCTGGTCTCATGTGTCACTAGAGAGCCAATTAATTCATCTGTTGAAAAACTTGACAGATCCTTGGATTCAAGGATTGCAGTTACAACCATTTCAAATTTCTTGGGTAAACTTCTGAGGATTTTCTCAACAATTCGTTGATCAGTGATGGTTTCACCAGTCAGTCTGATTTGGTTCATGATGCCCATGACTCTGGTCATGAACTGATCCACATTTTTGGAATCAGTCATCCTTAGAGTCTCGAATTGTGTCCTCAAGATCTGCAGTTTAACTATTTTGACCTTGTCATTTCCTTGATAGGAAGATTTAAGAATGTCCCAGGCCTGTTTTGAAGTACTAGCGCCTGTGATTTTTGAGAAAATTGAGTCATCCACAGATTTTTGAATCCATAATTCATCTTTATTTTCTTTGTTCCTCAGTGTTGCCTGAGCAATTCTCTGCGGATTTGTCATGGCAGAAAGGGTTGTTGGATCTGGTTCCACATATCCAAGATCCACTAGATCCCAACACTCTTGTGCTTGCAAGAAGGATCTCATCTGAAGAGACCAGAACTCATAGTTCTTTCCAAGTAGAATCAGACCCTGAGTTGGTCCTAAGTTGCTAGTCGACATATTTTTTTTTGAAAAAAAACCTCAGAAAAAATAGAGGGAAATTTTGTATTTACCTGATTTGAGCTCGGGACTTCGTTAGACGAGTCCTCTAAATGCTCCAACTTCAGATTGTCGAAGTGTTGAAGAGGGCTTGAAGGCTTTGAGTTTGGCCTTATTCACCGTGCAATGTGACCACACGCCTTGATGTTAAAGCACTACGGGCTTTTCCGGTTCTTTGTCTTTCAAATTGTCGAAATGCAAAATTTTCCTTTGGACAAACCAAACGGTCCAAATCTTCCTATGATATGATGGTCTAGATCTTATCGGGATTTCACAAATCGATATTTCGTGACTTTTGAACTCTCTTTGCGACATTCCTCAAAACCGCGAACTCCGAAATGTCGATTTGCCGAAATCACTTTAACTTCAGTTATCCCCTTGGGCTATACCACTGGTCCAAATGACCTCTCCTGATATGACAGCAGTTCCTTTCAAGGTTTCATGACTCAAACGCGTGATCTCTTGGTCTCTCGACTCCCAAAAATCCGATTCCTGAAATGTCGATGGCCTTTTCTTTTTGGGACTTTCCCTGAAGGCCTATATAGTTGCCACGCATCCCCTCAAAATGGACGGTCCTCGATGTTTCAGGATTTCACGATTTGTGACCCCTGATGACACAAAGAACTATGTCAACTTGAAACCCTGGTTGCCTAAATGCTGACGGTTTCCTCGATGTCCGCCACGTGTCAGAACAAATGGACGGCTGTGATCTTCTCAAGATTTCGAGACTTTCTCCATGGAGTGTCGTGACCTTTTTCAACAAGACCTCCGATATCCCGAAATCCAAAATGCCAAAAATTTGATGGCACTTGGATCTGCTACCACCTGTCCTCTGAGATGGACGACTCACAATCCTCTCGGGATTTCGCGATTTGTGATGTCGAGATTTCACGTATCGGGGTTTTGGAGAGCAGTCTCCTTTGCTCATCCAACTCTCGATCCCTGATTTTGTGATGGGATAAGATCGATGGATCATGATCTTTTGCAATCCAACGGTCCAAAATGACTCATGATTTCACAATTCGCGAATTCTTACGGTAGTCTTCTGATCTTTACACCTTGCGAGTCAGCAAAATGCCGAGATCTCGCCACGTGACTCTTGATGGATGGTCAGGATGATGTCGGGATTTCTCGACTTCACAAGTCGAAATTTCTCCTGTGCACTCCAGAGGACTAAACCTCGTGCACTTTCTCGTGGATCCAAAGACTGTCGGTCCTCTCCGCAAGATCCAACGGTCGAAATTCTTCTGTCTTTTCCACGCTCTCCTCATCCCTTCTGAACTGGATTTCCACCTCGAATCTGTTCGTAGGACAATTCTTACAACCACAGTGGTTTTTCTTTGAACCTGAGATGCGTTCTTTACTGCCTTTGCAAGGATTTTCTTCTGCGGAAGAAAAATTCGTGAATCTTTCAAAGATTTGAAAGAATTTCACGAGTTCTTTGTTCTTTGCTGCAATCTTTGACAGATTTGAGCGATTTTCGAAAATCTTTAAACGATTTTTCCTTCTTCAGGAATCTTTAATGAATTTGAATGAACTCTTTGAGTTCTTTAAATGTTCCTGCATCCTGCAGCTCTTCTTCGTGAATCTTTGATGATTCTTGAAAAATACAAGAATCTTTACTATTTCTTCCTTCTCAATCTCTGCTTCCTTCTCGTGTTTTTTCTCCTTGAAAATTTTGAGCGTAGTATGCTCTGCTACGTCGCATGAGCTTATTACAATGATCTTTAAAGAGTATGAACGGACAACTTCCTCGTGGAATTTTCCTGCGAGAATCTTTCAAGAGTATGACGGACATCTCTCCAAGCCTTGTGAAAAGTCTGTGTCGAATGCTCTCAAGATCCATGTAAGTTCTGCACTGTTTGAGGATCATGTTTCTCTCTGGCTTGTGTGAAGAGGCTTACTGCAGAAGCTCTGATACCATGATAAATTGAGAAGCAAGAAATGCAGAGAGAAAGAATAGAACAGAAAACAGTATATTAGAATATATGAAGAAAAGTACAAAACGAGTACATGAAGAAGTTTTGAAGTAGTAGGTCTGAAGAAGTACAATGCAATGGGAAATAGCTGAGCTAAATAGACTTAAGAAAGACAAGAATAGAAAGTACATCTAGCCGGGACAGCTGGCAGTGTACAGTCAGCCTGTTGAGGTTACATTATATTTAACATGATCAAGCCATCACCGAGTCGTCAGCAGTCGGATCAACATCCAATCCATCAGACAATAATAGATCAATAATGGGGTTGCAGTACGTGTGGGACCCCGATGAAACCTAAATTTTGTCGTGGGGTTTTTCTTTTAAGAAAAGATTCCGATATGCGGTCTTAGCGATCTGATTTCTCCACATCCAATGATCCAGATTATGCCAGGTGCCACATATCAAAAGAATTCATCTATGAACTATTGAACATTCAATCCTTTGCTTATTCAACCAACAAATAGCCTTATTTTGAATCTGAGGATATTTGAGAAGACATCTCCAATAATATGGTTTGGTCGAGCTGTTGAGTTATAAGAAGCTACACATTGAGCAGGTGCAAATATGGTTTATAGAAATCTCAAGACTAATAGTTGAAGTTCTTATGAGAAACCGATCTTGTATGACACAAGTGAATGCATGAAGAAGATAATGGCCAAGTTAGATATTTTGGAATTAGCACAAGAGATTGAGAAAGAGATTGAGAATCCCTTGGCCAAGGTAAATTCATGAGGAAATTAGTGGAAAGGATAAAGACTTGGAGTAAGAGTGAAGTTTCGGTTACATGTGAAGTAGTCAAGGAAAGGTTGGAAATTCTAGAGAAAGTATAGAATCCTTCCCATGTTAGGGAATTTTGTGTGCATGATAATGAGAAGTAGAAAATGGAGGAAGACCTCATAGAAGAGGAGGTAGATGATGAAGAATATGACCAATTTGAAGACACTGAGTAGAGTTGGAATGAAGAAAGTGATGGAGTGTGCACCATAAGAGGGAGAATTGTTAGAGGATATCCAAGGGGAAATTCAAGTTTGGATGCATTTTGATGATGTGGTAGAGTCTAATGTGAATTTTGAACAAGATGATGATGATTATACTATAATAATCAAACATAAAGTAGAGAATGAAGAAGGAACCTTAGAGGACATGTCCATAAATAGTGTGATTCCTTTTATATTTGTGCATGTTTAGGTATAGAAGATGGTGAAAACAATGATGTTGATGTTGCAGGTGTAGAAGAAAGAAGCCAAGTTGATACTTCATGTGAAAAAGAAGGAAGCAATGTTGTTGACATTGAAGTGAAATTTGATGAATTTTATGAAGACTTTGAAGATTTGGGTAGCATTCTTGATGTTATAAATGAAGATGAAGAACAAGATTTTGAAAAAGATTTTGGAAAAGTGAAGATACCTCATGAGAAATCTATGAAAGGAGATATTAGGCAAGTGGATGATCATGTCAAAGAATTTGAATTTGAAGTTAGATATGATGAAGAAGAATTTACTGATGAAATTGATTGAAGTTAGTAAGGAAATGAAGTTGATTGAGGATTTGTTGAGTGGAAGAGACAACCTAATTAGGGTTTTGAACTAAGTGAAGGATGGGTCAAATGTTGTAACAATTGATGATGAGGTTTTTATTTTAGAATTGAAGGATAAGGAATTTACAATACTGACAAAAGATGTAGTGGAAATTGAATAAGTTAGGAAGGAAATGGCCCTGAAATTCATAGAAGGTGAAGGCACACGGTGATAAGTTACCATGATAAATGTTGGTATGAATGAAGACTCTTTTATTAAGGATGAGTATGAGCATGATTCTAAGGAAGAAGTCCATGATGAGGATGGACATGAAGGACATGTGAAGACTATTGTAGAAACAATGAGGAAAATTGATGATGTTGATACTATCTTAGTTGTAGTAGAATATATAGATGAGGAGAAGGAAACTTTTGAAGTTGCATGTGTACCAGACCAAGCAACAAGAGGAGGAAAAGGAGAACCCAAAGGAAACCCTTATTTTATTTAATAACCGATTAATTGTTTGTTACTGTGTAGGTATTGATAGTATTCTTAAAATTGTAGAAGTTAAGAAGGAATTGCACTCTGATGAAGTGTTGAAGTTGTCTTGCAACATAAACAAACTAAAGAGAAAAGAAAATGAAAGTTAATTGAAACTTGGAGTAGAAAACATGATAAATCTTGTGTTAGGTACCGGATCTATTATATTAAGAAAAAAAAAGTAAAACTGCAGAAAATGTCAACAGAACACCAAAATGTAGAGAGCCACACCACCAAAATGATACCTTTATTGATAGAAAAAAATGTTCACTTGCCTCTTTGATGGGGAAACCTCCAACAGAGTAGTGCTCTATTACAATATTTCTCAAGACAAATATTTCTCATGCCTCCTACTCTTACTTAAGTTCTAATTATAACTTCTAAACAACAATATTCTAGAGGAAGATCTTTCTAGAAGAGGAAGCTTCTATTAAGTATTCTTACATTGACTTGTTCACATTTATTAAATAGTCCTTATTAACTAATTTCATACTTTATTACATATAAAATATGTTATTATACCTACGTGAGGGGCTAGGGAGGTTGGATCCATAATATGGCCTCTCCCTTGAAGAACAACCTTGTCCTCAAGGCTTGAGATGAGGAAATTGTTGCAGAATGGTGGTCGGCTCCCAAGTGGCCTCTTTTGGAGTTGTATTTTTCCAGTAAAGTAACCCTTTATTGATGGTGTGTTGATGGAGGCGATGCTCTTGTTGGTCTAGGACTGTTTGTGGCTGCAACCAAATGGAACCTTCTTCATCCATTTCAGGGAGACTTGTTTGAGTTTGGATCTTTGCTGTAATCACTTTCTTTAAGCATGAGACATGAAAAAGAGGATGGATCTTAGAATGACTGGGAATAGCTAACTGGTAGGCCACATGCCCCACTCACTTGAGAATGGTATAAGGACCATTAAATTTGGGGGTAATTTTTTGACATTGTTCATATTTGAGTGAAGTATTCTTATAATGTTGTAGACGAAGAAACAGTTGGTCCCCTTCAACAAATTGATGCATGGAAAGACTTTGATTTTCTTGTTTCTTCATGTGATTCTTATCCATGACCAAATTTTCTTTGAGGGAACAGAGAGTGGCCCCTTGGACTGTAATATGTTTTTCAACCTCTTGAACCTTCAAGACACATGGCATGTATGAGAGAAAAAATGGTGGATTTTGTCCATAGACTGCTTCAAAAAAAGTCATGCGAGTAGTTGTATGGTAAGAGGTTTTATACCACCACTCAACTAGGGGTAACCATTGATCCCACTGATGTTGTCGGTAATATGCAAAGCAATGCAAATATGTTTCCAAACACTTATTTAAAAATTCAGTTTGGCCATCATTTTAGGGATGATAGGTGGTACTAATATGCAATTGGGTTCCCTGGAGGCTGAACAAGTCTTGCGAAAAATTACTATTGAAAGGTGGATCTCTATCAAAGAGAATAGAATGAGGCATCCCATGAAGTTTGAAGATATTATCCATGTAAATTTTGGCCACTGTGGACACGGTGAATGGTTATTGAAGAGAACATAAATAAGCATTCCTGGAAATACAGTCGACTACCACCATGATGACTGGCTTATTTCCCAATTTAGGTACGCCAACAATGAAATCCATAGAGACATCCCTCCAAATAGTAGGGGGGATCAGAAGCGGTTGGAATGTTCCTAGGGATTTGACTGTTTCTTCCTTCTTGTTTTGATAGAAATCACATTCAACCATAAATGTGAAGATGTCTTGTTTCATGACATAAAAGAAAAAAAAATGTTTATCCCTTTCATAGGTTTTGGTAAACCCTGAAAGCCTAGCTATTGGTGAAGCATGAATATCAACAAGAACTGTTGATTTAAGTTGCGATAGTTTGCTTAAATATATATGACCTTTTTATTGAATCTCTTCATTTTTCCAAGAGTACCCTAGAGAAGTTGGAGAATGGTGTTGCAATTGTTGGATTAGGCGAGAGAGTTCATGGTCTTGCAGTGATTCCTTGTGAACAACTTGGAGCTAATTTGGCACAATGAAGGACAGGGAAAAGAGGGACCCTTATTCTTCATACTTCTTGGAAAGAGAATAAACAACCACATTTTCTTATCTCTTCTTGTAAATGATATCATAATCATATCTAAATAACTTGGTCACCCACTTTGTTGCCCTGTGGATGAAATTAGTTGTTCTAGAAAATGCTTGAGGCTCTAATGATCAGTTCTAATTTGGAAGTGTTTCCCCAGTAGATAAGGACACCAGACATCTGCAACATGAAGAATAGCCAACATTTCCTTTTCATAGATTGATTGGCCCAAATGTCTCTCCAAAATTTGTTTGCTAGTGAAGGCCAAAGGCCTTCCATATTGCATGAGGACTGCCCCAATTCCTTTCACTGAAGCATCACATTCCAGGACAAAAGTATTTATGAAGTTGAGAAGGGATAGGAATGGATTCATGCACATAGAATCTTTCAAGATGTGGAAGGATTGATCAGGGGTTCGAATCCAAGTGAAAGTGTTCTTTTTAAGGTGAGCGGTGAGAGGTGCGGAATTTTTTTGATAATTCTGAACAAACTTGTGATAATACCATGTTAAACCCATAAAACAATGAAAGATATTAATATTTTTAGGGAGAGGCCAATCCTTAATATCTTTAATTTTCTTAGGATATTTTCTTAGGATCCACCCATACGCCCTCCTTGCTAATAATATTACCCAGTTACTCCACTTCTGAGGATCCAAAAACACATTTTAACTATTTAATGAAAATTTTGTTGGAGAGTGTAGATGGAGAACTTGATCCACATGGGAAATCTTGGATTCCCAATATTTACTATAAATGAGAATATCATCAAAGAAAACTTATACAAAATGATGAAGGAATGGATAAAAGACACGATTCATGATAATTTGGAAAGTGGACGGAGAATTACACATGCTAAAGGGAATGAACAAGAACTCATAATGACCCTCATCAATTCTAAAGGTAATATGGAAATGTCTTCCTCTTTCATATGTATCGGGTGGTAGCTAGAATGTAGATCAATTTTAGTAAAGTACTAAGCACTGATCATCTCATCCAACAAGTCATCAATGACAAGAATGGGAAATTAGTCTTTGATGGTGAGTTTCTTGAGGGCGTGAAAGTCAGGGTAGATTCTCCAAGTGCCTTCTTTCCTAAGTATCATGACCACAAGAGAGGAATATGGGTTGGTACTAGGAAAGATAACACTTGCTTCGAGAAATTATTGAATAAATTTCTCAATTTCATTCTTCTAAGAAAAGGGATGATGATAAGGGTGAACATTGGGAGGGACGCTACTCGGTACTAGATGAATGGAATGATCATGAACACCATCAGAATGGGAAATTCCAGGGTGAGTGGAAAAAATAGCTTGGTGTTTGGAGAGAATAGATTGGAGACTAGGATGCACAGAGGGTGTCTCGACTGCTTGAATGGAATGGAGTTGGGAAATAATTCCTTAATGACCTTTTTTTAGGAGTTTTTCCATTCGATGGAAATTGATGATATTATGGGAGAATTTTGTGATTCCTTGGAACTTATACTGTTGTACCTCCTATTGTAATTGCATGGTTAATTCGTTAAAATCCATGAGGATGGGTCCCAGAGTGCAGAACCATTCATCACCAAGAACAATGTCACAACCACCCATGTCAAAAACAAACATATAATATTTTAGGTGGTATAGACCAATTTTTAGGCATACATTTTCACAACACTTGCCACATTTCATGGAATCGCCATTGACAATCACGATTTCAAAATTATTGACAAAACAGATATAACAATTGATTTCCTAGGAAATGTGACGATGAATAAAATCATTGGTGTTGCCACTGTTAATGAGGATGATGGCCTCAATGTGCTTAATGTAGCCAATGAGCTTGAGGGTTTGGGGAAAAGAGAAGTCGGTAAGGACATGCAATGAAATTAGTGGTTCAACTTATGGCTATAGATCAGAGCATGGAGTAGGAGCATCGTTTGGGGGAAGGTCTTCCACTAGGGAAACTTTGGCCTCCTCATTGACAAAATCCTCAGAAATGGCCATAAATGTTTTTTGTTCCTTACACTTGTGCCTCAGAAAATGTTTTTCATCATAATTATAGAAAAGACCCTTGAGTTGGCATTCAACAATTTCTTCTTGAGTTAATTTATGGATCTTGAGAGGAGTGGAAGGAGGGGTAGGGTTGGTGGGTTGAGTGCAAGGAATAAAGGAGGGTTTTATGTTCTTGACAGAGACAATCTGTTGGTCTTCCTTGGCTCATTGAGTATCTTCCAACCAAGTTGGAGGGAAATCCATTAGGATTTGGGAGAATATTCCATCCTTGAGTCCATTGATAAAGCATTCCCTAAAAAAGGTATATTATATGACCTTCATTTATAAATCCAAGTGGTCAAATGAAAACATAAATTCTTCCACTATGTTGGATTGTTTCAACTTGGTCAAACAACCTAGATAGTGGGTGTCAGTTGGAAAGAATTCATAAATCTCTACAACCAACTATGTCTAAGAAACATACCCTTAGCGTGTCTTTCTACATCATTTCCAACATTACCAACATTTATAATATAGATTGAGGACACCATAATGAAGTTTTGTCAACTCATCGATAATTCCATGCAAGGTGAAATAATGTTCCACTTGAGTGACCCAACCTGTCGCATCTAATCCATCAAATTTTTTCACCTCAACTCTGGGAATATGGGAGTCATGATGAAGGGAGTTGGAATGAAAGGCCATAATATGGGAAGAGACCTCACCTTAATAGTGTGGAGGTCATTTAAAGGAGGGAGCACCATGGGACTATTTTAACTATGGGTTGAGAGCAGTGGTAAGAGAGGTCAATTCACCCTTAATTTGTGCAAAGTCTTCTATAACTTTAGCCTTGAAGGTTTCCAATTTGGAATTCTTGGAAGAAATATCAAAAGTCGCTTTCTATGTTTTCTTTAAGTCATGTTTGGATTCGACTTGTAGGTGAAGGATTTATTGGTTGTGGGTGGTGGCCATTTGGGAATGAGTGGTGTCAAGGAAGGGAAGTGTGTCCACTGAAAAAAAGGTAGATAAATTATATATATGACAGTGATCATGTGAAAAGAGGAATGCAATGAGATTGGTATCAAATAAGTGTTTCGGGAAGGGGATGGGTCCATGAGGAAAAAGGATTAAAAATCATAAGTACCACTACAATAAGGGAAAAGAGAGGAATCCAATGGGATAGGTCTCAAATAATGGTGCAAGCAAGACCATTTTTTCTTTACTCCAATCTAAATAATATCATAGTGTCAAAATTCCCAAGTTTTTAACAGTTAAAAATGTGTAGTAAATTCACAACTGAAATGAAGGAGGCAAGGTTGTGTGGCCATAATATCTTATTTGTTCCTTCTGTTTAGGGTTTTCAGGGTGGCTACAAACAAGGTTTTTCCCTATGTTATATCTCTCTGATATATGTGTGTGGTTGAACAATAGTACTCGTACCAATACACTACTGCATTTGGGTCAAATTCCGATGGTGCGTTCGACGCAATTGCCACTTTCTATTGTCGAAAGATCGAAAAACCTCGGACCCCCTCAAATGTCGTTTCACATGATGTCGTTTTTTCGACGACCACATTTTCATCTATATTGCGACGTTTCAAACGTGGCAAGACCAACGTTTCAAACGTGGCAAGAGATACGTCTGAAACGTGGCACGATCAACGTTGTAAACGTGGCAAGAGAGACGTTTCAAATGTGGAAAGACCGACGTTTCAAACGTGGCAAGAGAGACGTTTGAAACGTGGCAAGAGAGACGTCTGAAACGTGGTAAGACTGACGTTTCAAACGTGGCAAGTGAGACGTTGTAAATGTGGCAAGTGACACATTTCAGACGTGGCAAGACCGACATTTCAAACGTGGCAAGTGAGACGTTTCAGATGTGGCAAGAGAGACGTTTCAAAGGTGGCAAAAGAGACGTTTCAAAGGTGGCAAAAGATACGTTCTTAAGGTGGAAAGAGAGACGTCTAAAACATGGGAAGAGCGACGTTAAGAGGTATCATCTCCGATGTGGTTGCTATGGGAGCGACACTCCAAGATGTTGCAATAGTGACCTTCTTGTAGGTATTTAAAAAAAAAATACAATATCAGTACTAAGAGGGATAGGTACATTAACCTTTGCTAAGATACTAGCCATATCAATATTTAAATCTATATCATCGGTCTATATTTAAGAAACTCGGATTTTTTTATTAACAATTTATCCTCTTAGTTTATGTATCCATTAGATACAGCAAAAGTTGCAATCAATCCATCAATCCACTATTTTAAGGGTTTTGGCAAAAGTTGCAATCAATCCATCAATCCACTGTTTTAAGGGTTTTGGCAAAAGTTGCAATCAATCCATCAATCCACTGTTGTAAGGGTTTTGGGAAAATTTGCAATCAATCCAATATGTTTCAAGTATCTTGGCATTTCCAAATTAAAATTTCATGTAAAATCCTTTAAAAATTAAAGACGATGGATGCTTCAAAGTCCAAGTCCATTTGGAAA
>JZKD02S1673215.1:519097-532235 GCA_000966675.3 Picea glauca | reverse complement strand
GCACAAGAGCATCCAAACAGGGGAGAACCTCAGAAGACGTGGATGGGAAGGACCTTTCAGGTGTCCCCTTTTCCTACATGCGGAAGAAACCACAGACCATCTTCTCTTAAACTACGGCTTTTCCCAGCTCTAATGTTTTCTGACATTCTTCCCCACAGACTTATACTGAAACAAATATCTATTTTTTGTTCGTTGAGAATACCCGCAAACCCTTTTTGAAGCATCGTTATTATAGCAAACTTGTCGCAACATCCATCAAATGAAGCATATTTATAGATTTTGTAACGTCGCAATTCCGACGTAAAAATGTCCTAAGTGACCGTTGGTATTTGACTTGGTGAACATACTAAGGTGACCGTTGGAGGGGAAAACCTAGTTTCTCAAACGTCGCAATTGTGACATACATTTTCACAAACGTGGCAAGAGAGACATTCCAGTGGAAAACGTGGCAAGATCGACGTTAACGTGGCAATTGCGACATACATCTTCACAAACATTGCAAGAGAGACGTTCCAGTGGAAAACGTGGCAAGAGCGACGTTAACGTGGCAAGACCGACGTTAACGTGGCAAGACTGACGTTAACGTGGCAAGACCGACGTTAACGTGGCAATTGCGACATACATCTTCAGAAACGTGGCAAGAGTGACATTCCAGTGGAAAACGTGGCAAGAGAGATGTTCGAGTGGAAAACATGGCAAGAGCGACGTTAACGTGGCAAGACCGACGTTAACGTGGCAATTGCGACATGCATCTTCACAAATGTGGCAAGAGTGACGTTCCAGTGGAAAACGTGGCAAGAGCGACGTTCCAGTGGAAAACGTGGCAAGAGCGACGTTAATGTGGCAAGAGCGACGTTAACATGGCAAGAGCGACGTTATCGGGCAACATGAACTTTTTTTTTTATAAATTTCCTCTATTTTGCGACAATATGGACAATTTTGTCCATAACGCCGCAAATAAAACATCAGAATTTTTACAATATGTAGTAGTGATATCTTAGGGAATTAACTAAGGAGGATGGACCGTACCCTTATCCATACTACCTGATTACCTAGGTACTAAACAATATCTTCCTGAATGTCATTATCGATGTCACTATAGTAGTCAAATGATTGATCAACTGATCTAGGGTTGGTTTCAGAACACCTATGGGACTCTGATCCAGATTATTATCGGCACAAAATGAGAACGAATATATAATAAAGAAAAGTATAGAAATATCTCAGATATTCAATAATATAACAAAAATATATCAGAGATGCAACCATAAACACAAAGATACAGTAATACACAATTTCTATTAGTGAGAGAAATGTACAAAGACTGTAAAAATACACAGTGAAAGACTCGTTGGAACAATGGCATCTTATCTCTGAGAAGAGATATGAAAACTACTCACATTCACAAGAAGATGATTGTTACAGTGAGGATCCAAAGGCATTTTTAACATAAGTAAAATTCAAAACCCTAACCCTAGAAGATGAAAATCCAAAAGGTTTGTGGGCCCTGATTGGGGTAGTTGATATGTCAACTTCCCGGGGGCGTAACTTTTGCATATGATCTCCATTTGGGGTGCTCGATAATATGTTGGAAATGTCTAATCGAGAAGAAAAAATTTTGACTGGCTCAAGATATTGTTGTCGGTAGTCGCTTGGGCCCCAAATCCCCAAAAAACTATCAAAAAAATTCCAAGGTAGAAAACTATTTTTCATGCTAGTGGAATAGGTGGGTGGCCACTGATATCCACCTAAATCTATACTACCTACTTAGGAAGCAATGGTATCCATTGCATTTAGTTCCTAGGGGAGAGGGGAAAGTGTTTACTGAATTTGAATATTGGTGAGTTGCTTTCCTTGATGGAGAAGTTGAGCTACTTAGCTTGTTGAAGGTTGTCACAAACTTGTGGCTGGAAGGGTTGGACCTTTTTAACCAATCTGGCTACATGAGATGACTGTGTGCAGAAGGCATCCTTGTGATTTTCTTCAATCTTGTTGACCTGCTTCTGCTGGACAAAAGGTGCTTGGACTGAGACTGTAGTGGTTGCAATGTTCTTGTGTTCACCTTTTGAACAAAATTTGAAGAATTTGAATTTTTTACTATGAGATACTAACTTGTGGCACTATTTAGGTGGGACAGTAGTCATAACTACCTCTAGTATCCTGTAGAGATGACCCCCCAAAGCAACAATGACACTACGGGGTCGAGACTCATAGATAGCATGGTTCTTCCACATATATGGTTGGCCTAAGAGAATATCACAAACATCCAGCTGGAAAACATCACATAATACCTCATCCTTGAAGGGTTGGATGATATATGAAAATCGACACTACTAGATGACATAGATATCTCATTACCGGTGAAGCCACCCGATGTTGTATGTTTGCAGGTGTGGTGTTGTCAACAATCCTAATTGTTTGAAGATCTCTTCTGATATGCGGTTCTTCTGGCTTCCGCTATCAACAATAAAATACAGAGGTTTCCCCTTCACCCACATATGTGAATGAAAAGGGAGCTCCCCCTCTTCAGTATATGTTGGTTCTTCTAGTTGAATTGTTGTGATTGAGACAATAGTAGTGGGGTCTACGTCGATGATCAGTCATCTACTCGTATTTTCTAAATCAGATTTTGAATTAGGGTTCAGCTACTTTTCTTTGATAATGACCACCAATGACTATTTTGAGCGACATTCATCGGTGTTGTGGTAGGGGATTTTTTGTAAATTGCACCATTTTCCAGTTTCCTTCTTCGTCTTTTCGTTACCCTTCTTTTCATGTGGTTTGGAATGGTTTTCTAAAGGCTAGTTGTTAGGGTCATCTTTACCATACTTTGGTTGTTGTGTATTTGCAGACCCAAACTCCCTCTTGTTTTGTCTCTTATATTTCTTCTCGATTTTAATAGCATATCGATAAGTAGAACCGAGTGATGAGATGTCCAAAAAATCCATTTTAGTTTGCAAGTGTCTGTGTAGAGCTCCGTAGTATTTCAAAACCAAATGTCGCTCGGAGTATTTGATAACCAACTTGGTGCACAAGGTATGGAAGGTATTGGTGAACTCAGGCACTGCTTGGCCCCTCTCTTGATGTAGTGTGTTCCATCTCATGTACTAGTCTTCATAGTTACCAACATGCTAATATTGTTCCTTGACCGCATCCACAAAAAAATTCCAAGTGGGCTCAACCCCATATATTCCAAAATCCTCTATGTAAATTTTCTCCCAGTAATTTTCCCACCAATGTTTGACATGGGGGAGAGCCTTAAGGAGTGAGAAGGTGATCTTTTCCCTGTTGAAAAAATTGTGAACAAAGAAATAACCCTCTAGAAGATTCAACCATTTGTCTAGGGCATCCGCATCTATCTGACCTTCAAATATGGGAATATCAAAATTAACATGTACCTTCAAAGGAGAGGTTCTTCCAAAGTGTTCGCTTGATGAATATGCGCCAGTTTCTATCGGCAGACATTGAAGGATATTGGAAAAATTCTCCATCATTTCATCCCTGTGCCACGTGAGAGCTTGCTTAAGCAACATATTGATAAAATATTTTGCTCCATTGTTTTTATTTTCTTCTGCAGTGGAGGATTTCTTGGGCATGTGAGAGAGATTTTCCTCAAGAGGGACAATATTGAGACCCAACTTGCTATACACAGACCTTGTCGGGGACATGCATTGAAAAACAATCTAGAGTAGCCTGCTTTGATACCACTGCTCTGAATTATTGTCGGCACGAAATGAGAGTGGAGATATAATAAATAAATGTACATAGATATATCAGATATCCAATAATATAACATAAATATATCAGAGATGCAACCATAAACACATAGATACAGTAATACACAATTTCTATTAGTGAGCAAAATGTACAAAGACTATAAAAATGCAGAGTGATAGACTCACTAGAATGGTGGCATCTTATCTATGAGAAGAGATGTAACAGATACTCACATTCAAGAGAATATGATTGTTACAATGAGGCTCCAAAGGAATTTTTAACTTAATTAAAATCCAAAACCCTAACCCTGGAAGATGAAAATCCAAAAGGTTTGTGAGCCTTGATGGGGGTAGTTGATACGTCAACTTCTCGAGGGCATAACTTTTGCATACAATCTCCATTTTGGGTGCTCAATACACCATTGGAAAGGTCTAACCGAGAAGAATAATTTTCGAATGGCTTAGAAATGTTCCTTTGGAAATCACTTGGGCCCAAAATCCCCAAAAAATGTTGTTTAGGGCCTTAAAACAACACTGGAAGTTTGGAACCTGAAAAACTGCCGAAAAAATGCCAAGGCAAAAAATTGTTTTTCGAGCTAGTGGAATAGGTGGGTGGCCACCAATATCCACCTGGATCATACTCCCTATATACTTTATATTACATGGGAGTGATGGTGATGTACATATTTGGTCTAATGCGATACTACTCGAAGGGTACCGAAATGTGTTACAGAGGTTTTCAACAAGGTGAAACTTTGGTTTCTAGAAAACCTCATGAAAAAAATTGTATTTCTTGTGTATAGTCTTCCCCCACTGCATTTTTACCCACCAAATGAAAAATACATGTTCTTTAAAGACACTGACAACACATTTTTTTTCCATAGTTTCCGTTGAGAAAAGTGATTTGATACCACTTGTTAGGTACTAGATCTATTATATTAAGCAGAAAATAGAAATACTGCTGAAAATATCAATGGAACAACAAAATGTAGAGAACCACAACACAAAAATGATACCTTTATTGATAGAAAGCAATGTTCACTGGCCTCTTTGAGCAGACAACCTCTAGCAGAGAAATGCTCTCTTACGATAATTCTGAAGACAAAGTTTTATCATGCCTCCTACTCTTATTTATACTAAATATATCTGCTAAAGAAAATTCTAGAGGAAGACATTTCTAGAAGCGAAAGCATCTATTAGATCTTCTTACATTGACTTCTTCACATTTATTAAATAGAACTTATTAACTAATGTCATCCTTTATTATATTACTAACTAATGTCGGCCTTATTATATTTTATCATAATTGAAGTTCTGTGAAGGGTATTGTATATTTGAAATAAGGTATGTTGATGGGAAGAGAATTTGTAGATGATGATCACGGTAGTAGGAGAGAGAGTATATTGAGAATAGTGAAGAGGGTGGATATGAAGAAGAATAAAATATGATATATAGGGTTTTGAGTCTAGAGAAAAAAAAAGGGAAAAAAAATAGGACCAGAAGGCCACTCTTTTCATTTACATGGAGGTTCTAATGCACTTCAATATCGGTCCATTTCCACATGTCCTCTTCAATAGATGAATTTTCATTGCAATAATATGGTTGATCCATCACCAGTTCGTCAATAGTCGGATCATCATCCAATCCAGATGATGATCATTGATGTTAAAGAGTGGAAGCTAAAACACACACAGATATAATTAGTAGGAAATAAACCATACACAGACAAAACAATCACACAAGAATGAACACTAGATTTTCGTGGTAAAACCCTTCATAAGGGAAACATCCATGGGGCAATGAAATTCAGTTTTATTATGCTAAAGGGAGAATTACAACAACCAACATACATCCATCCAACCCTTCATCTTTGTGCATCTATCAACCTTTATGGATTACAACAATTAGATACAATAAATGTGCTTCAAACCAAGCGTCCATGTTTACTAGATTTGTCTCAAATGAAGGATAAATATTAGGATCTAAAACCCCCCACATTTAATGTTGGGAAATTCATTGGCATCATTCAACAACCTCCACCTTGACAACAATTTACCTAAATTTCATGGCATGTTTTATTTATCACCTCTTCTGTAAGCGAAGAGAAGCCAAACACCATTGTAGCTTCTCTATCAATAGTGGTTTTGTGAACATTTCCTCACAATTCTCTTTTGTATGGAATTTATCAAGGGACACTCCTCTTTCATCAACAACCTGTCTTACAAAATCGTATTTCATAGGAATATGTTTTTTCTTACTTTGAAAAGCTAGATTTTTAGCCAAATGAATTGCACTTTGACTATTATAGAACATTTTTAACTTGTCTTGCACCCTTCCAAACTCACTCAATAAACCTTTCAAAAAAATTTCTTCTTTGCAAGAATGTGAAGTAACTACATATTTTTCCTCTATAGTGGATAAAGAGACAATATTCTGAAGCTTTGACATCCAACTAATAGCTCCACCTACAAGATTAAAGACATATCCCAAAGTTGATCTCCTGTTGTCTAGGTCACCTGCAAAATATGAATCAACATATCCGTAGACTGAATCACTACCACTATTATAGGTGATACAATAATTACTTGTGCCTTTCAAATACAAAATAACCCATTTCAATGTTTCTCAATGCTCTTTTCCTGGATTTTCCATGTACCGACTGACAACACCCATTCCATGTGAAATATTTGGTCTTGTGCTAACCATCACATACATAAGACTCCCTATTGCATTAGCATATGGTACATGAAACATATAATCCTTTTCTTCATCATTACTAGGACATAAAATTGAAGAAAGCTTAAAATGAGAAGCTAAATGGATTGAAATTGGTTTCACATTGTTCATATCGAACCTTATAAGTATTTTCTCCACACACTTCTATTTTGATAACTAGAGATTACCATTTTTCTCGTCTCTGTGTATCTCCATGCCCAAGATTTTTTTCAATTATCCTAGATCCTTCATCTCAGACTACCTAGCCATCTCAACCTTTAACCTGTTGATATATTCCATGCTATGGCTTGCTACAAGAATATCATCAACATACAACACCAAAATAAGGAATGTGCCATTATCCCACATTTTGAAATAAACACAATGATCATCCTCACTCCTTGTATAATTCTCACTCACCATGAAGGAATCAAACTTCTTGTACCATTTCCTGGGAGACTGTCTCAGGCCATACAATGATTTCTTGAGTTTCCAAACAAATGTTTCCCCGTGATCCTGAAAAAACCCTTCTTGTCATTCCATGTATATTTCCTCATCGAAATATCCATGTAAAAATGTTGTTTTAACATATAGTTTCTATAATTCCATATTAAATAAAGAAACTAGTGGAAACACAACCTAAATTGAACCAATTTTAACTATTGGTGAAAACATTTCATGGAAATCAATATCTTCTGTGAATAGCATTTTTCCACCAATCTTATTTTTGTACCTCTCAACCTTATCATCAACACCTCGTTTTAGTATATAGACCCAATTGCAACCTACAATTTTCATGTCTTTTGGGAGTTCTACCAGGTCCCATGTTTCATTTCTTTCTAAGGAATCCATTTTCTCTTTCATTGATTCCTTCCATTTTTCACTATTAGACACCTCCATTGCTTCCTGATAACAAGTAGGCACCTCATTATTAGTATCCAAAGAAATAAAAGAAAAAAAAGCATCATACCTTCCACGAGGATTCCTGACCCTTGTATATCTCCTTAGTGATGATTGTGGTATTTTCACATTTTCCTGATTATTATCTGCATCCACATTTTCATCTGCGGTAACATCTTCATGAAGATAATCATGAACCTCTTCATGAACTTCTTCATGAACCTCTCCATGTTCATCTTCTTTTGTAGATGAATGAGTCTCAAATTGGATCTGTTGTGTTTGTGGTACCTGCACCTGTTTCATTTCAACATCTACATTTGATTTTATAAAAATTGATTCATCGAATATTTCATCCATGTTAATGGTGATTTTATGGGTAATAGGGTCCCACAATATATATCTCGTAATTCCAACAACATACCCAACAAAGATAACATTTTTAGATTTGGGATGTAATTTTGAACGTTGATGCTTAGGTATAAGAGCATAGGCTTCACAACCGAAAATCTTAAGGTTCGAATAATCAAAAGAGTGACCAGTCCATAACTCTTCTGTAATATTACATTCAATTGTAGTCGATGGTGACCAATTAACCAAATAACAAGTTTTAGAAACTGCTTCTACCCACAATTGTTTTTGCAACTTGGCATTACTAACCATGCTCCTTGCTCTCTCTAGAAGAGTCTTGTTCATGAGTTCAACAACACCATTTTTCTGAGGAGTATAGGAAATGGTTTTATGTCTCTCAATCCCTACTTCCTTGAAATAGTTCTTGAATTCCATAGATGTGTATTCACCTCCATTGTCCGTTATTAAACATTTTATTGAGCTACCAGTGTTATTTTCAACCAAAGCTCTAAACTGCTTAAAGATGGTAAAAACATCATCTTTTATTTTTAACAGATAGACCCATACCTTCCTAGAGAAATCATATATAAATGTAATAAAATATGATGACCCTCCATACAAGACTATAGGGGATGGTCCCCAAACACTTGAGTGAATGCAATCAAGGACACCTTTAATAATTTGTCTTCCCATTTTAAACTTTTGCTTACTATGTTTACCATAGATACAATGTTTACATAAATTTAAATTTAGAGAATTCAAAATTGGAAATAACTTATGATCTACAAGTACCTTCAATCCTTTCTTGCTCATATGACCCAAATGCTGATTCCATAAATTAGTGGAATCACTTGTACTTTCATATATCTTTTACGCTTGATCTGACTCAGTTCTTCCTTCAAGATGATAAAGTTTTTGGATCCTAATCACCTTCATGACCAGTAAGATTCCTTTGAACACTTTCATCACTCCACCTTTAATTGTACACTTGTATCCAACAAAATCTAGGACTCCCAAATATATAATTTTCTCTCTAAGTTCAGGTACGTGCCTCACATTTGTTAACGTTCTTATAGAACCATCATACATTTTAATTCTAACGCTACCAATCCCAACAATCTTATAGGAAATATCATTTTCCATAAAAACAACTTCATCATCTATAGGTTGATATGTTGTAAACCAATGTTTATATAAAGACATATGATTTGATGCACCAGAGTCTAACAACCAATGTTGATCATGATTTTAATCATTAGAAATCGAAAAAACCTCATCAATCATACTTGAACCGGAAGATGAACATGTTTTTGTTGCATTTTCTTCTTTTACTTCTTTTTTATAGTCTTCTTTAGAGGCTTTTTGCGTTTCCAACAATCCTTCTTCAAATGTATGGATTTTCTAGAATAATAACACTTAAGTTTACTTTTCCTCCCTCTTGACTTAGATCTCAAAGAACCTCTTTGATTCTTCTCTTTAACTTTGGATCACCCTCTAACCACCATTGCCTCAAAAGTTGAGGTTTCTTGACTAGACTTTCTCCTCATCTCCTCAACCAATAAAACTACCATGACAGTTTCATAATTAATAAAAAAATTTGAAATAAACCTTATAGAGGTAACTAAATGATCCCAAGACTTCGGAAATGAACGCAATAGTGTCACTTCCTTGTCTTTTTCTTTGAGTTTTACTTCCATACTAGCCAATTGAATTAGAAGAGTATTAAAGGTACTTAAATGGTTAGCAACTTTCATACCTTATTTCATTCGCAAACCATACAAATTCCTCTTCAAATATATTATATTGGTCAAGGACTTTGTCATGTAAATTCCATCCAATATGGTCCATAGACCTTTTTTTATTTCCTCTCCTACTATATTAAAAAAAAAAATCATCTGCAAGGCACACACATATAGTAATTAATTCTATTGCATCCATATCATCTCATTCATCATTTGTCTTGGTCGTGGGTTTCTTTGATCTTCCTACCAATGATTTTTGCAAAACTTGTTGCACAAGAAAATCCTTTATCTTGAGCTTCCACAACTCAAAGTTGGTTTTTCCATTAAATTCTCAACTTCGAATTCCCAAACCCTCTTCCAATTCATAGTCAATCCCTTTGTCAAGATTCTTCTCAGATAGGAAAAAAATCCCCTTTCATCACACTCAGAAGACAAAAGTTCACCTTTCCCAGTTTTAAGAGGATGGTGCTCCTCTTGTGTTGTGTGGGGGGCACCACTAATAATATCGATGATCCTTTAGGGCTTCCTGGGGAGTTCCATATTTAATAATGGAGCTCATGTAGTGTGGAATGGGGGCCACCATTGCATTGATTCTCTCGTGTGCTTGAAGTCATCGCGTCGAAGGGGGGAATGTTTGGATTTCTTAAGTGTTGGAGCATCGGTGCGCCCCTAAATTTTCCTAGGGAGCGTTGGTGTGATAAAGAGAACTAGATAAACACTCTTATATGAAGAAATTTTCTGGTCTCTTTAGTACTCTGATCTTCCTGCCTTCTCCTGCCAAAGAAAAAACATGTCCAAAGGTCTGTGTGCTCATAGGAAATATACAAACAATTCTCCTTGGTTAACTTGCTCCACCTGCTCCACTTGATCTGATACCACTTGTTAAATACAGGAAGCTAAAACACACGTAGAACTAATTAGAAACAAATAAACCATACACAGACAAAACAATCACACAAGCATGAGCACCAGATTTACGTGGTAAAACCCTTCACAAGGGGGCAATGAAATTCAGTTTTATTATGTTCAAGGGAGAATTACAAAAGCCAACATACATCCATCCAACCCTTCATATGTGTGCAACTATCAACCTTTATGGCTTACAACAATTAGATACAATAAATGTGCTTCTAACCAAACATCCATGTTTAGTAGATTTTTCTCCAATAAATCCTAAATATTAGGATCTAAAACCGCCCACATTCCATGCTGGGAATATCGTTGGAATCGTTCAACAATTGATCCATCCCATGGTTGCACCATGTGTGGGACCTTGATGAAACCTTTTTCATTGACCTATTTTCTATGAAAAGCCTAAATATTTTCATGGGGTTTTGCTTATGAGAAAAGATTCCATTGGGGAAAAAGATGATATGTAGTCTCAGCCATATGATTTTTCCACATCCAACAATCCAAATTATGGCAGGGGTAACTTATAAAAGGAATTCATTGGTGAACTATGCACTATTTGATCATTTTCTTATTCATCCAACCGATAACCTTATTTTTTGGGGAAGAAGTCTAAATGTTCTACAATTTGGATTTTTTTTGGACAATCATCACAATTGAACGATAGAAAAATTACGAAATCTCAATTTTTCATCACTAAATTTACATTTTTGATTGAAAAAATGGATTCGTACCCTCAAACACCATTATTGCACCTATATTATTCAATTTCAACAATTGATATTTGCTATTTCAACAATTTTTCTAATTTTTAAACTTAATTTTGAAAAAAAAAAGGGCCAATACCCTACCCTTCATGTGAATAATTACCAACGTTTTGATATGGCAAACAAATATGATTAATTGGACCTTTGTTTAATCCATAGTTACTAAATTCAACAGAATTGACTAAAAAAAATTCAAAAATTCCAGTATTCGATGCAATTTACAGATTAGTAGGGAAATTTTAATTCGATTCGATCGATGGAAAATAATTTTTGATTTTTTTCATATACATAGCAAATATCACTCATAAAGACCTAAAATTATTCACCATAAAATTTACATTTATAAAAATTAATTTTGATAAATCTAATATTAAAATAAATTTATACTTTTATTTATATTTATATATAATTCTATTTATATTTATATATAATTCATGATCTTTTATTTTTTTATTATTTTTTTATTTATATATAATTCATGATCTTTTATTTTTTTATTTATATATAATTCATGATATTTTATTTTTTAATCGTTTCTTGCATAATTCTCTCTCTATTAATGTAAAACGCTCACTTGAAAGATGTACATTGGAAAGCTTTCCCACTAATTTAACATAAAATAAAATAGTATGAGTACTCCGCTCCGATGCAAGTTCAATTCAAGTAGGGCTTTGATTTAGACATAACTGTAAGTTTAAAAGGATTTATTTTTATTTTTATTAAGTTAATGTGAAACCAAACCATAGTGAATGTCAATAAGTTAATTGTAATTTTGTCTCAGAGTTTCCTTAAATCGGAGGATGTATTTGCATAGGAGAAGCCAATTCCAATTGGTGTTTCCAAGAATAAGATATTTCCCTAAATAAATAAATGAAGTCTCAGAGTTTCCTTAAATCGGAGGATGTATTTGCATAGGAGAAGCCAATTCCAATTGGTGTTTCCAAGAATAAGATATTTCTCTAAATAAATAAATGAAAACAATCAAAAGAACACAATAAGAAAAAAGTGTAGTCATTTACAAGTGTCATACAAACATAATAAGAATTTATTATCCTCGTTTCTAGCCCTCTTCTTCAAATAAGTCAATGGATGTTGATGTCCATTTAGTTGCACAAGGTTTTAACATTGTTCTTGGACATTGTGGAACAGTTTTCATGGCTCCTCCATGGTTGTTAGTTCTTTGTTTTCAATAAACATGCACATAAAATAAATAAAACATCAAAGAAAAAAACCTCAAAAAGAGGGCAAACAACTAAATACATAAATGAAAATAAAGATGGTTTGTTTACCTTCCCCTTAAATGTCAAATCAAATATTTATTATTTCCATTCAATGCTAAATTGATTTTCTTCCAAGAGAAATGGGAAATGAATAATTATGCTCAGCCCTAGCCTTGGCTTGGGTTGGTAGAAGCTCATGAAATGTTTCTCAAGCCCTTCATGTTTGAATTTTTTTTCTTTATGGGTAAGTGCACGAAGATGGTTCATGATAAAGTGACAATGGGGTGAGAAGGAACAAGCACTCACAAGAATGTGTGCACATTTCTAGGAATGCACACACATTCCTGATGTGACAGGTTTTTCAAACCCCGAACCTCCACTCAACAAGCCACATAGGCATGTTCCCAAGAACATGTGTGCCTTATCAAGAATGCGCACATGTTCCTGAGAAACATGTGCACAAGAATGCATGCATGTTCCTAAAAAAAATTGAAATAAAAATAATATGGACATTCTTTAGGAATGTGCATGTGTTTCTAAAGCGTGTGCACGTTATTAGAAATGATAAGGTGCACTTTAGGAATTTTCACGTGTTCCTAAATCATGAGTGTTATTAGAAATGGGAACACACATGCAATCCTATTAACATGAAATAGCTATATATCTGCCCCTCTCTCTCCCCCTATGACTCTCTCTCTGTCTCTCTCTCTCTCTCTCTACCCCATCCCTCTCTCTCCCCATCTCACTCTTCACCTGTCATCTTTATCTCTCTCTACCCCATCCCTCTCTCTCCCCATATCACTCTTCACCTGTCGTTCTCT
>JZKD02S1673215.1:464678-487774 GCA_000966675.3 Picea glauca | reverse complement strand
TTGAGTTATCTTTTACTCCTTTATCCTTTTCCTTTCTTAAGTCAACTTAAAAATATAACTTTTAACTTCTTGACTTTCCCCCCTCAGTGTGAGACTATGACCTAGTGGGGGTGCCTAGGCCACTGAGTCTCCTCATCACCTCTCTAAGAGGTGGGGGACATTACAGACCTCTACTACCTTTCTTTTGGTGCCAGTGGCTAACTGTACCAACCATGGTTTAGTTTTCTTATGTGGCTGTAGTTTACACTTATCAACAGCTCTAGGGGATATATAACTCAAATTTGAACCAGGGTAAATCAAAACAGACACTAGATGGTTGAAAATCATACCTTCTATTTCCACCACTGAAGCTTGGTGGTCAGCTTGGTTATTATCCAAGGCTGCATAAATCTGCGACATACCCCTTGCCACATCATTGACTGTGGTAGCTTCCTGCATGTTATAAATTTTTCGACTGTTCTGTTGTCAGTGTGGACAGTCTCTTCGGAGATGCTCTCCTTCGCAATCCCACCATTTCAGAGGTTGTTTCTTTGGGTTGTTAGTCTTCACTGGTATAGGTCCAGAAGTTTTATTTCCGTCCCCTGAGGGAAAGTTCCGCTGGAGTACACTCCGGGTTGGGAAGTTCATTCTGGGGTTCTTTTTGTAGTTTTTAAATCCTGAGGATTTTCTCCCCTTTTTCTGAAATCCCGAACCATTCTTCTGTTTCCAGTCTCCATGAGACTCTGCCCGATGTCCATATTGTTCATGACAATGTGTTTCCTTTCGCATAGTATCTTCTAAGGTCTTTGGCTCGTCAAATTCAATTCGGTTCTGGTATTCCTTGGGTAGCCCACTGACGAAGCGTTGTGACTTTGCCTTCTCTGCTTTGATGTAGGGTACATATCTCAGTAAGTCAAGGAATTTGTTGACATACTCCTCCATAGTAAGTTGTCCCAGTTTGAGTTCATAAAACTCTTTAGCCTTCTCGTCAAAATACCTTTATGACAAATACTTCTTCCGGAAGTACTTCTCAAACCATTTCCAAGACAGGTCCTCCTCGCGGACCCCTTTCATATTTTTAAGGTCTTCCCACCAGATGGAAGCCTTTTCGTTTAGATTGAAAGTGGCCACTAGGGCCTTCACGTTCTCTAAAAAATCATGGACTCTGAAATATTTCTTTAGTCCAAGTAGCTAGGCCTCGGCTTCCTTTCCCTTCTTTATCTCACCGTCAAAGGAGGGAGGTTTGGCCTTCTTGAATTCCTCAAATTTATGACTCTTGGAAGTCTTTTGGTTCTTTTGTTTTCTACGAGAATAGGAACTGGTCCTGCTGTTGGAAGAGCCTTCTGAATCACCAACTTCCTTCTCAGTGGAATCATCTGGCACTGGTCCTTTACCTCTGGGGTGGACCTTTCTTGATGTGCTTCTCTTAGTATGGCCACTGACATGACCATGATTCTGCATCTCAGGTTCATGTTGCATTTGTCGTTGTAGGTCAGATAAGCTCTGCAGTAGAATTGCATTAATTTCGGTTTGCTTTTCTTGTTCTTTCATCATCCTTTCATTATCACCCTTGCAGCTTTGCAATTCGACCATGAGACCCCTTATAGTCTCAGCTAGGTTTGGAGGGGTTCCTATTGCTCTTCTTTCGTCAGACTCTTCATCCCTGTTGTGGGAGCCTTCTCCCACCTCTTGGTGAGTCACCATATTCTGCATCTGTAGATTCTCGCAGTTGATCGTCCGCTTGAGTGAAAAGACAAACGCTGGCTATTAGTCAAGAGTTAAATTCATTTTTATAATTTGCGCATAAATTCATAACTCTTTCACATGCATACACAGTCGGGTTCTCATTTTCCAAGTTTTTAATCCTGGACAAGAGAGTTAAGTCAGGGGGTTACTCCTCATAGGAGTGATTCGAACGGAGTTTATGCGCGACTCGTGTATGAGCCCAATCAGGTCGAGTGTTGTAACCATGCTCTGATACCACTTTGTAACATACCCACTACCTAAAATCAAACTATTTCGTTTTCTTTCTTTTTTTTCTCAACAAAGAGACTCCCGAGAGATTGTAGTAGTGAAATGTCAATCCTATATCCAATGGTCTTTCATTTACCTACATGGCTCTGTACACATAACCGCGGTCTTTCCCTGATAACAATTTCAGGTTTTCGGGGTTTCATCCCTTTTGATGTCGAGGGTTCTTGTGTTCTCGATTTTCTCGATTTCCGATGAGTTCTCTCTCTTCCGACCTTAGCCCCTCCTGGCTATTCCCTCTGGTCCATATGACCGCTCATGCATAAGACCGCGGCCTTCTCCTTCTTTCGGGGTTTTGGACTTCAGATTTTCGACGGGCATCAATTCCCGCTAGCCCTCCAGGCTAAGCTCTTGGTCCACGTGACCTTTATCTCACAAGACTGCAGCCTTGTCCCCCATCGGGGTTTTGGACTTTCCAATGTCGAAATGCAAACATCCTCAGGACTCGCGATTCCTCGAATCCCGATGCGCCCTTACGCGGTAGCTCTCCTAGCTAGGCTACTGGCCCACATGACCACTATCCTCATGACCGTAGTCTTATCCATTGTCGGGGCTACGGGGTTTTCAATGCCAAAATGCATTGAATCACGGGATTCTCGATCCTTCGAATCCCGGCTTCCCGTTATGCTGACAGCTGGCTCCCACTCATCGGGGTTTCGAGATTTGTGATTCCAAAATACATAAACAAATTGTCACCAGGATTCCCAATATCCTGATGACCCAAATGTCGATCATCAACTTCCTGTCGGGACTTTCCCCGATGGCGCCGATTGCTACCACACGTCCTCCTCTGATGGACGGTTCTAATTTCTCTGAGATTTCGAGACTTGTGATGTCCCAATTCTCACAATCTTAGGAACTCCGATTTCCTGATGCTGAATATCCCGACTCTCTATGGATTTATATCACATGTCTTCCCAAATGGATGGCTCAGATTTTGCCGGGGTATTTACTTCGGACTTCCTCTATCTCCTGTCCATGGGAATGTCGATATCTTGACTCCCGATAGTAAACCTCGATCTTCGCCACGTGTATCCTCAAATGGACGGTCCAGATCTTCCCGACGTTTCGAGACTTGAAGTGTCTCGATTTTCTTGTCCTCGAGAATCCCAATATGCCGATGGCTGGAATCCCGATGGTAACCCTCGTGAAACTCCTGTCCGATTTGACGGTTGACGGGTATTTGTTCAAGATCTGTCGGTTCATATTTCTTTCTTCTTCTGTGCTTACTCCAAAGGCTAAACTCTGCGCACCTTCTCCTGATCCAATGGATGACAGGTATCTATTGGAACATCTGATAGCTATTGTGCTCTCCTAAGCTTTGGGGACTTTCCTCATGTGCTTGGAAGAAATTCAACTTCTCAAAGGACTCAACCTTTTGCTTTCTTTCTCTTCTCTTATGGCTCTCTGACTCTAAGCTTTGTCACGTGTATGAAGAACGCGGTTCCTCTTGAGATTTTACTCCTGAATCCTCAAAGGATTCCTTGACTTCTACACTCCTTGTAGAGCCCTCGAACGTGAAGTGATATCTGTCCTGAGCTTCTGCAAGTACTCAGACCCCTAAGGGATTTTGTCTTTCTCCCCTTCTCCCTCAGATGGAGAATGTATTGGGATGCCCTCCTGGCTATCCTCTGCCCCAAGCAACCTCTTGTTTATACAAAGGTTCTCTCTAGATTTCTCTGGCTCTTCTCAGACTTCTACTCATCCATACTACTCTTTGGACGTGGAAAAACCAATGGTCCAGATACTTCCACAGACCTTGGGGATCTACGGTCCCAATTTCCTCGCTATTCGCGAAGATAGAGGAAAAAGGGGCAAGGCACGTAACGCCCTTCTTTCTTTCATCAATCTAACGGTCATGAATTACCACAGATCTTCTGACGGGACCTTGTCCATCGATTAGTTACTCATCCCTACACTGCTACTTCGGGACTTTAAGACGATCATTCCTCCTCGTACAGGGTTGTTAAGAATTGCGCATTCAAGTCCTTTTTTTGGGTTCTTGATGAACCTTTCTAAGGAGGGAAAGTCTCTGTGAAGAGATCTATTCCGGGGCATCCTGGAAGACAGACAAGGGGAAGTAAATTCCCGAGGGCAAGCTAGAAGTCTGACTTAGTTCAATCTAGGCATAATTAGATTTATTTATCAATGTAAGCCACGCATGGTTTTTCTGTTATAAACATATATCTATTATTTCTTATTAAACTATGCACAGACATTTTAATACTATAATCATTCACAATTTCATAGTTCTATAAGCATATATGTCAGTATATGAATTTCAAGAAGAAATATGTAAAACACTTATCAGAAATAACACCAGAAGTGGGTGCAAATGCTAAGAGGGGTGCTCGTTTCCACCCAGCCGTAGGCTCAGTGACTCCCAATGGATTTACCACTAGCCACCCCTGAGCTGAGACCATGATGCTATTGAGACTACGTCTCTCTGTCTACCAGTGACCAGGAGCAAAGGTTGCAATTCTTCCTCTCTGCTATCACTCACTCTGCGTAATTCCAGAGTTCCCCTCGCTTCTCCCCTCACAATCGCTTCTGCCATACGCCTTATCCTCTTGCGAGGTTGCGTGTGGCACGATTACCCTCGCGTCGATCAGGCCTGACAGCTCTACGAACAGGCGGTTCACCATCCCATCCCTCATCAAGTCGTCTGCCTACCAGCCTGCGAGACATTACATTTGGGGCCAACGAGCCGCTTGTGGTTCTTCGGGCCAGTGGAGTCCAAATACGGTATTAATTCTCGGTGGAAGTTAACGCCACCTTTCCAGGTGCCTTCCACCGCCATCGTGGTCTCTTTTTCTACACATCCCCTCTCAGCAGTCTTGCAATAAATTCAAAATGTTATTCACATTCATTGACCTCTTCCTCAAGGTCCATTTACATCACATATTCATATTTATGAGTTTTCCATAGTTCTTGGCCAGTCCAGTTATATTTACAAGCTGGGGGAAACATGGTGTTACATAATAATTGAACATAAAGTAGAGAATGAAGAAGGAACCTTAGATGACATTCCCATAGAGGCAGCGAATCAGTGTGAGGGCTTTAATATTTGTGCATGTGTAGCTATTGAAGATGGATAAAACAATAATGTTGGTGTTGCAGGTGTAGAAGAAAGAAGCCAAGTTGATAATACAGGTGAAAAAGAAGGTAGTGATGTTGTTGACATTGAAGTGAATTTTGATGAATTTTATGAAGACTTTGAAGATTTGGGTAGCATTCTTGATGTTATAAATGACGCTAAAGAATAGGAATTTGAAGAAGATTTTGGAAAAGTAAATATACCTCATGAGAAGACTGCGAAAGAGGATATCAGGAAAGTGGATAATCATGCAAAATAATTTTAATTTAAATTTAGATATGATGAAGAAGAATTTATTGCTGAAATTGCATGAAATTAGTAAGGAAATGAAGTTGATTGAGGATTTGTTGAGTGGAAGAGACAACTTTATTGGGGTTCTGAACTAAGTGGAGTATTGGTTGAATGTTGTAACAATTGATGATGAGGTTGTTGTTTTAGAATTGAAGGATAATGAATCTACAATAGTGACAAAAGTTGTAGTGGAAATTGAATAAGTTAGAAAGGAAATGTCCATGAAAGCCATAGAAGGTAAAGGCACACATAGATAAGTTACCATGATAAGTGTTGGTGTGGAATAAGACTCGTCTATTAAGGATGAGTATGAGTATGATTCTAAGGAAGAATTCCATGATGAGGATGGACATGAAGGAAATATAAAGACTATTGTAGCAACAATGAGGAAAAATGATGATGATGATACTAGCTTAGTTGTTATACAAGATATAGATGAAGAGAAGGAAACTTTTGAATTTGCATGTGTACGAGTCCAAGCAACAAGAGGAAGAAAAGGAGAACCTGAAGGAAACCCTTATTTTATTTAATAACCAATTAACTATTTGTTACTGTGTATGTATTGATAATATTCTTAAAATTGTAGAAGCTAAGAAGGAATGGCACTTTGATGAAGTGGTGAAGTTTTCAAGAAATGTAAACAAAATGAAGAGAAAATAAAATGAAAGTCAATTGAAACTTGAACTAGCAAACATGATAAATATTGTGTTAGGTACCAGATCTATTATATTAAACAAAAAAAAGAAACACTACATAAAATATCAACAAAACAACAAAATGTAGAGAACCACAACACCAAAATGATACATTTATTGATAGAAAACAATGTTCACTTGCCTCATCGAGGGGGAAACCTCCAACAGAGTAGTGCTCTATTACAATAATTCTCAAGAAAAATATTTTCCATGCCTCTTACTCTTATTTCTGCTAATTCTATCTTCTAAAGAACATTATAGAGGAAGATTTTTCTAGAAGCATAAGCTTCTATTAAGTCTTCTTACATTGACTTGTTCACATTTATTAAATATGCCTTATTAACTAATGTTGGCCTTTATTACATGGAAAACATATTATTCTACTTATGTGAGGGTTTAGGGAGGTTAGGTCCCTAACACGCCCTCCCACTTGAAGAACAACATTATACTCAAGGATTGAGATGAGAAAATTGTTGTTGAATGGTGGTCGACTGCTAGGTGGAATCTTTTGGAGTTGTATCTTTCCATTGAACTAACTCTTCCTTGATGGTGCATTGATGGAGGTAATTCTCTCATTGGTCCAGGACTGCTTGTGGCTGTAACCAAATGGAACCTTCTACATCCAACTCAGGGAGACTTGTTTGAGTTTGGAACTTTGTTCCAATCACTTTCTTTAAGCATGAAACATGAAAAACATGATGGATATTAGAATGATTTTGCAAAGCTAGCTGGTAGGAAACATGCCCCACTTGCTTGACAATAGTATAAGGACCATAAAAATTGGGGGTAAGTTTCTAATAATGTTCATCTTTGAGTGAGGTATGATTATAAGGTCATAGACAAAGAAACACCTAGTCCCCTTCACCAAATTGACACTCAGAATGAACTTTATCTACTTGTTTCTTCATGCGATTCTCATCCATGACCAAATTTTGATTGAGGGAATAGACAATGGCCTCTTAGACTGTAATATTTTTGTCAACCTCTTGAACCTTCAAGATACCTGGCATGTATGAGAGAATCGATGATGGATTTTTTCCATAGACTGCTTCAAAAGGAGTCATGCGAGTAGCTATATGGTAAGAGGTGTTGTACCACCATTTATCTAGAGCTAACCATTGAACCCATTGATGTTGTCGGCTGGCTGAAAAAGAAAACAAATATGTTTCCAAAAACTTGTTTACAACTTTAGTTTGGCCATGATTCTGGGGATGATAGATGGTACTAAGATGCAATTGGGTTCCCTGGAGCCTGAAAAAGTCTTGCCAAAAATTACTAGTGAAAGTTGGATCTCTGTTAGAGACAATATAATGATGCATGCCATGAAGTTTGAAGATATTATCCATGTAAATTAGAGCCACCATGAATGTGGTGAATGGGTGTTGAAGAGAACATAAATGAGCATATTTAGAAATGCGGTCGACTACCACCATGATGACTAATGTATTTACTAATTTAGGTAAGACAACAATAAAATCCATAGAAAGATCCCTCAAGATAGCAGGGGGAATCAAAAGCAGTTGAAGTGTTCCTAGGGATTTTACTGTTTCTGCCTTGTTGTGTTAATATTCATCACATTCAATGACAAATGTGCATACATCTTATTTCATACCATCCCAGAAAAAACAAACGTCTGACCCTTTCATAGGTTTTGGTAAACCCTAAATGCCCAACTGTGCATGAAGCATGAAGCTCAAAAAGAATTGTTGATTTAAGTTGCGATCGTTTTCTTAAATACATACGACCTTTGTAGTGAAGCTCTTCATTGTTCCAATAGTACCCTAGAGAATTTGTAGAATGGTGCTGCAATTGTTGGATCAGGTGAGAGAGTTTGGGTTCTTGCAGCCATCAATGGTGAACAACTTGGAGCTAATATGATATAATGAATGAGAAGGAAAAGAGGGACCCTTCTTCTTCATACTTCCTAGAAAGAGCGTCAACAACCACATTTTATTATCCCTTATTGTAAATGATCTCATAATCATATACAAATAGCTTGGTCACCCATTTTTATTTCTCAGGGGGATGTAATTCGTTGTTCTAGAAAATGTTTGAGGCTCTAATGATTAGTTTTAATTTGGAATCATTTCCCTAGAAGATAAGGAAGTTGGATATCCACGACATGAAAAATAGCCAACATTTCATTTTTGTATATTGATTGGCCCAAATGTCTCTCCGAAAATTGTTTGCTAGTGAAGGCCAAAGGCCTACCATCTTGCATGAGGACTACCCCAATTGCTTTCCCTAAAGCATCACATTCCAGGAAAAAAGTCTTTGTGAATTTGGGAAGGGCTAGGATTGGAGTCGTGCACATAGACTCTTTCAAGGCATGGAATGATTGATCAGCGGTTGGAGTCCAAGTGAAAGCATTCTTTTTAAGGAGAGTAGTGAGGGGTGTGACAATTTTTCCATAATTCTAAAAAAATTGTGATAATACCATGTTAAACCCAAAAAACCATTCAAGATATTAAGAGTTTTAGGTTAATTTCAATCCTCCATAGCTTCAATTTTCTTAGGATCCACCCATATGCCCTCCTTTCTAATAATATGACCCAGGTACTCCACTTCAGAGGCTCCCAAGAAACATTTATATTGTTTGATTAAAAAATTGTGCTGAGAGGGTAGATGGAGAACTTGATCACATGGGTGATATGGGATTCCCAATATTTACTATATATTAGAATATCATCAAAGAAAACTAAGACAAAATGATGTATGAATGGATATAATACATGATTCATGAGACTTTGGGAAGTGGAGGGAGTATTACACAAGATAAAAGGCATGACCAAGAAATCATAATGACCCTCATGAGTTATAAAGGTAGTCTTGATAATGTCTTCCTCTTTCATATGTATCTGTTGGTAGCTAGAACAAAGACCAATTTTAGTAAAGTACTATGCACCGATTATATCATCCAACATGACATCAATGATAGGAATGGGAAATTAGTCTTTGATAGTGAGTTTGTTGAGGACGCAAAATTCATAGTAGATGCACCAAGTGCCTTCTTTCTTGAATACCATGACCACAAGAGAGGAATATGGGCTTGTAATAGGATGAAAAACACATGCTTCTAGCAATTCTTGAACAATTTTCTCAATTTCATTCTTCTAGGAAAATGGATGACGATAAGGGTGAACATTAGGAAGGAGGATACCCAAGACTAGAGGAATGGAATGATCATGAACACCATGGGAAGGGGCAAGTCCATGGGGAGTGGAAAAAATGAATTGGTGTCTGGAGAGGATAGATTAGAGGTTAGGATGCATAGAGGGTGTCTTGACTACTTGAATGGAATGGAGTTGGGGAATAATTCCCGAATGACCTTTTTGAGGAGATTTTCCATTCGATGGGAATTGATGATCTAAGGGGAGGCTGTTGTGATTCCTTAGAACTTATACTGTTGTACCTCCTGTTGGAATTGCATGGTTAATTCCTTAAAATACATGAGGATGGGTCTCAGAGTGCATAACCATTCAAAACTTTGAACAATTTCAAAACCACCCATGTCGATAGAAAACATATGACATTTTAGGTGGTACTGACCAATTTTTAGGCACATATTTTCACAACACTTGCCACATTTTATGGAACCGCCATTGGAAGTCATGATTTGAAATTTATTGACAACATAGATATAACAATTGATTTCCTCGGCAGTGCGACGATGAATAAAATTGTGGGTGCTACCATTGTTAATGAGGATGACAACCTTCCCATGCTTAATGTATCTAATGACATTGAAGGTTTGGGGAGCAGAGAAGCTAGCAAGGGCATGCAGTGAAATCAATGGTTCAACTTATGGTTGTAGATAATAAGGTTGAGTAGAAGCATCGATTGGGGGTAACTCTTCTACTTGGGAAACTTTGACCTCGTCATCAACAACATCCTCAAAAATGGCCCTAAAAAGTTTTTGTTCCTTACACTTGTGCCTTGGAAAATATTTTTCATCACAATTATAGAAAAGACCCTTGAGTTGGCATTAAACCATTTCTTCCTGAGTTAATTTCTTGATCTTTAGAGGAGTGGTAGGAATGGAAGGGTTAGTTGGTTCAATGCAAGAAATAAACGAGGTTTTTCAGTTCTAGGTGGAGATAATTTGTTTGGATTCCTTGTCATGTTGCATAGCTTCCATCCAAGTTTGAGGGTGAGCCATTAGGACCTAGGCATAGATTTCATCTTTGAGGAAACTGATAAATCATTCACTAAAGAAGTCATATGACATAACCTCCATTTGGAAATACAAGTTCT
The DNA here is from genome assembly GCA_000966675.3 of Picea glauca. Taxonomy (NCBI): domain Eukaryota; kingdom Viridiplantae; phylum Streptophyta; class Pinopsida; order Pinales; family Pinaceae; genus Picea; species Picea glauca. The sequence goes on along the minus strand of JZKD02S1673215.1, from coordinate 477,427 downwards.
CAAAGGCAGAAATAAAGTCTTCCATTGTGCCAGATTGTTTCAACTTGGTCAAACGACCTAGATAGTGGGTGTTAGTGTCAAAGCATTCATAAAGATCTAAAACAAACTGTGTTCAAGCAACATAACCTTGGCATGTATTTCTACACCATTTCAACCATTGAAAACGCTTATGATCCATATATAGGACACCATAACAAAGTTTGGATGACTCATTAGTAATTCCATGCAAGGATAAATAATGTTCCACTTGAGTGACCCAACCTATGGGATCTGATCCATCAAATTTGTTCACGTCAACTATAGGAAGATGTGGGCTATGATGAAGGGAGATGGAATGAAAGGAAATATTATGGGAAGAGTCCTCACCTTCATAGTGTGAAGGTTGTTTAGAGAAGGGAGAGACATGTGACTATTTTAACCATTGGTTGAGAGAGGTGGTAAGAGAGGTCGATTAACCCTTAACTTCTGCAAATTCATTCGTAACTTTGGCATTGAAGGTTGTCAATTTGGAATTCTTGAAATAAATCTCATAAGTACCTCTTTGGATGTTCTTTGAGTAATGTTTGGATTTGGCTTGTAGGTGGAGGAGTTCTTGGTTGCAAGTGGTGGCCATTTGGGAATGAGGGGTGTCAGGGAAGGGAAGTGGTTCCACTGAAAAAAGATAGAGAAGTGATATATATGACATTGATCAGGTGAAAAGAGGAATTCAATGGAATTGGTGTTAAATAATGGTGTCAGAAAACCTAGGGTACTCTCGATATACCTGACAATATGTGGGAGAGATGGCCATGTACATATTTTGTCTGATGCGACACTACTCTAAGGGTACCAACAAGTGTTACAAAGGTTTTCAACAAGGTGAAACTTTGGTTTCTAAAAAACATCGTGAAAGTTTCTGTATTTCATGTGTTTAGTCTTCCCCACCGCAAGTTTACCCACTGAACGATAAATCTATGTTCTTTAAAGATGTCGATAATACACGTCTCTACCCTGAAAAACCAATTTCCACATTTTTCGTCAAGGAAAGTGCTTTGATACCACTTGTGAGGTACCAGATCTATTATATTAAGAAGAAAACATAAATACTATAGAAAATATCAATGAACAACAAAATGTACAGAACCACAACACCAAAATGATACCTTTATTGATAGAAATCAATGTTCACTGGCCTCTTCAATGGGGAAGCCTCTAGCAAAGCAATGCTCTTTTAAAATAATTCTCAAGACAAAGATTTATCATGCCTCCTACTCTTATTTATACTAATTATATATTCTAAAGAACATTCTAAAGGAACATCTTTCTAGAAGAGAAATATTCTATTAGGTCTTATTACATTGACGTGTTCACATTTATTAAATAGGCCTTATTAACTATTTTCATCCTTTAATATATTATTCACTAATTTTGGCCTTATTATATTTGATCATAATTGAAGGTTTGTGAAGGGTATTGTACATTTGAAAGAAGCTATGTTGATGGGAAGATAATTTCTAGTTGATGATCATGGTAGTATTCCAGAAAGTATATTGAGAATAGATAAGAGGGTGAAGATGAAGAAGAAGAAAATATGATATACATGGTTTTGATTCTAGAGAAAAAAAATAAAAATAAATAGGACTAGAAGTTCATTCTTTTCATTTACTTGGAGAGTATAATGCAAGATCATCAGTCCATTTCCACCATTCCTCTTCAATAGCTAAATTTTCATTGCAATAATATGGTTGCAGTTAGATCATCATCCATTCCATCTGATAATCATTTATCCATCCAACGGTTGCAACATGTGTGGGACCTCGATGAAACCTTTTTCATTGATCTATTTTCCATGAAAAACCTGAATTTTATCATGGGGTTTTGCTTATGGGAAAATATTCCATTGGGAAAAAAGATGATATGTAGTCTTAAGCATATGATTTTTCCACATCCAACAATACAAATAATGGCATGGGTCACTTATCAAAGGAATTCATTGATGAAATATTCACTAGTTGATCATTTTCTTATTCATCCAATTGATAACCTTATTTTTGGGGGAAGAAGTCTAAATGTTCTACAATTTGGATTTTTTTGGACGATCATCACAATTCAACTATAGAAATATTTTTGGAATTGCAATTTATCATTACTAAATTTACATTTTTTATTGCAAAACTGGATTCATGCCTTCAAATACCTTTATTGCACCTTGATTATTCAATTTCAACAATTCTTCTAAATTTTAAACTGAATTTTGAAAAAAATATTGAAAAAAATACTGTATGATAATCCATCATCCTGAGGTAACTAAAGACAGGTATCCTACCCTTCACATGAATAATTACCAACATTTTTATATGGAATAAAAATATGATTAATTGGACCTTGGTTTAATCCATAGTTACCAAATTTGACTGAATTGGCCAAAAAAATTTGAAAATTTGAGTATTCGGTTCAGTTCACGGATTAGTATGGAAATTCAAATTTGATTTGAATGACAAACACAAAATTATGATTGTGTTTATATGCATATCAAATATTACTGAGACAAACCTCAAATTCTTCACCTTAAAATCTACATTTATATAAATTGATTTTGATAAAATCTAATATTAAAATAAATTTATACTTTTATTTATATTTATATATAATTCATATCATATTTTATTTTATTTTATTTATATATAATTCATGATATTTTATGTTATTTTATTTATATATAATTCATGATATTTTATTTTTTTAAGCATTACCTGCATAATTCTCTCTCCATTAATGTAAAACACACTCGAGAGATGTACGTTGGGAAGCTTTCCCACTAATTTAACATAAAACTGTACAAGTACTTTGCTCTGATGCAAGTTCAATTTGAGTAGGGATTTGGTTTAGACATAAATTTAAGTTTAACATGACATAAGTTTTAAAGATATTAACTTTAAACCAAACCAGAGTGAATGCCAATAAGTTAACTGTAATTTTGTCTCAGAGTTGTCTCTAATCAGAGGATGTATTTGTAAAGGAGAAGTTGATTCCAACTGGTGCCTCCAAGAATAACATATTTCCCTAAATAAATCAATGAAAACAATAAAAAGAACACAATAAGAAAAAGGTTTAGTCATTTACACGTCTCTCGTACAAACATAATCAAAATTTCTTATCATCATTTCCATCCCTCTTCTTCAAATAAGTTGATATATTTTGATGTCCATTTAGTTGCACATGGATTTAACACTATTTTTGGACATAGTGGAAGAGTTTTCATGGATACTTCATCATTTTTAACTCTTTGTTTTCAATAAACCTACACATAAATAAATAAAGCATGGGAGAAAACCCCCCCAAATAGAGGGGAAAAAACTAAATACATAAATGAAAATAAATATGGTTTGTTTACCTTCCCCTTCAATGCCAAATCAAAGATTGCTTGTTTCCCTTCAATGCCAAGTTGATTTTATTTTAAGAGAAATGGGAAATGAATAATCATGCCCATCCCTAGCCTTGGCTTGGGATGGTGGAAGCTCATGAAATGTTTCTCCACCCCTTCATGTTTAAAAGTGTTTTCTTTATGGGTGAGTACACGAAGTTGGTGCATGATAAAGTGATAATGGGGTGAGAAGGAATGCACACTCATAGGAATGTGTGCATCTTTCTAGGAATGCGCACATGTTCCTAATGTTATAGGTTTGACAAACCCCAAACCTCCACTCAGCAAGACATGTAGGCACATTCCCAAGAACGCATGCACGTTCTCAAGAACTTGCATGCATTCCTGAGAAACACATGTACAAGAACGCGTGCACATTCCTAAAAGTAAATAAAAATAAATAATGTGCTTGTGCTTTAGGAACATGCACATGTTCCTAAAGTTCTTTATTTATTAGGAACAATAATGCACGTGCATTCGTTTCAACATGAAATATCTCTCTATCCCGCCACTCTCTCTCCCCCTTATGCCACACTCTCTCTCTCTCTCTCCAACCATATATATTCATCTCTCTCTCCAAACACTCTCTCCCTCTCTCTCACTCATTGTGTCCCCCATTGCTTTCCCTCAGAATAAGTACTCAACACCTTGAAAAGATGGAATTTCATATAATAAGCTGCTTCAAGGGGGCAACCTCCTTTTACACCACATAAATGTTCAAGTACAAGATGATTCCAAATGAAAATGTCTCCTTGGTATATATAGGAGACTAGGAGGTACAACTACAACTAATGGACCCAAGCCGACATAAATAAAATAACATTACTAATGTAATATTCACTAATTAAGGGGCAATGTGCCACTATTTAGGGATTAACATTCCCCTCCCATTCAAACAAGTGTTTTCCACAACGCTTGAGTAATTATGGATGCTTATGTATAAAAGAATCATCTTCCCAAGTGGAATCTTCAGCAGGAAGTTTCCTCCACTTAATGAGATACTTTGAAATGGATCTATTCCTTAGCTAGCGAATTCTTGTGTCAGTGATGGCTTCAGGATCCAAAATGATTTGTCCTTCCTCGTCAAGTTTTGGAAATATAGTTTGAACTGGGATCTTTTCACCTATAACCTTATTTAAGCATGAAACATGGAAAACTGGGTGTACTCGTGAGGATGCAGGAAACTCCAATTTGTATGCCATAGTACCAATCTTTTGCAACACCTTATAAGGACCATAACACTTTGGTGATAATTTATTATCCTTCTTGTCTTGCTTGAGGGACATCTGTTTGTATGGTTGTAGTATTAAAAACACCCAATCCCCTACTTCAAAACTTATTTCACTACGATGTTGATCTACTTGTTGTTTCATGTGATTTTGTGCCATGGTTAGGTTGTCCTTTAAGATTTGGAGAACTTGTTTTTGATGCTCGATTTGATATTCCACTGCTTGAACCTTAGATTTTTCATTTAGAGAAGAAGTGATGGAAGGAGGGTGGTATCCATAGAGTTCCTATTACACCTCAAAATTACTGACTTCGATAGTGTCGCTAGTGTCATCATTATAAGTGTTGTAAGTGTCACATCTTGTCCGCAAGTGTTGCATCTTAACTACAAGTGTTGCAAGTGTCACAAATAGTATACTGCCATATTGCCTATTTCGTGCCTCTAACAACATCACAAAGACACTTAAGACACCCCAAAGACTAGTTTTGAAGAAGAGAAGTCACTTGACAGGGAGTACAAACCTTTTTCCATAGAAAAAACACTCAAAAACTGAATTTTGGAGAGGAGCCCTCCCCTACCCACTGTCAGGGAGTGCTGGCGCCCCCTGAGCCTCTTTGGGGGAGTACTTGAGCGCCCTGTGCACCCTTTTGGGGGAGCACTACCCTTTTTTTAGCAAATTCTGGGTTTTTTGAGGCAAATAAGTGAAGAATCCCTCAATTCCTGAAGGTAGTTGGATTCAAATAGATGGTCAAGGAATGATCTTAGGGGAGATCCTCAACTGAAGGAGAGGAATCCTCAACTCATCCCAAATATCTCTCAAGTGGTTGGACCTCTCCAAGGTTATATAAGGAGGCCTTCTTATGGTGAACCTTTCTGGTTGCCTTATATTTCTCACTAATCTCCTCAATACTGGAGACTAGAGATTGATACCAAAATTATGATCCTATAAGCGGTATCGACAATCGAGATTGAGAATTACATCAAACTTATGATCTCACGAGTGAGATGTCATCAAAGCAATCAGTGGAGATTGCTTGAGCAAAGGGGTTGGACAAGGAGAACTGGAAGAAGCTGGTGCACCTTCATTCAAAGTATTGTAAGTACTTTTACTTGTTCTCATTAATATAATCAATGCTTGGCCTGTTTCTTTCAAACTTATGCTTGTTTCATATGATTTTGTCTGCAGTAGATGAATCTATGTTTGAGATAATCTCAGTATAGTAGGAAGTCTTTTGTACCTTTGTTTGTCCTACAAGATCTATTAAGGAGCTCAGGATCAAAGCTCAACCTGGACTTTGCAGGGATGAACGCCATTAACAAGGTACACATCTTTCTCCTTATCTTTCATTTATTAGCTTGAATAGATCTACAAGGAAGTCAATGTCCATGTTAAGAACTTTTCTGTCTTGGCCTTAGGAGTCTAGAGACCAAAAGGGAATCCACTTGTCCATAGGGGGATTCACCTACAACAGAAATTGGCGACTCCACTTGGGAGGATACTCTCATTTTTGTTTCCATTCCCAGATCTTGTTTTGTCCCTTTTTCCATTGATTTGATCTTCTCCATATTGTCCTTTTTATTCTTATATTTGTTTTATTGCCTCATTATGTCATCAAGATCACCTTGATTGACTGAATTTCCTTCATTTTTTAAGTTTCTGGGCTTTTTTCTGAGTTTTTGGAGTAGAGTGCTACCCTCCTGTTGTTGTCAAAGCACTATCACTCCCTTATAGCCTTACACAGAGCACTGGAACTCTCTAGTGCCCATTACACCAGAGTGCTACCCCATTTTTCTGAGAAATTCTCCAGAATTTTCATCTTCTGATCTATTTCTTGGTTTTGGCTTTTGCTCAGGGTCCCATACTTTTAGTCCATCTTGATATTGGCTTTCAAACACCCTTATTTCTAAGAATTCATCATCTTTTTCTTGGGATTTTGACATTTTATTTCCTTTCCATTGAATTCACTCTTTGTCTTTGCTGACCTAGAGTTAAGTTGTTGTTTTCTGCTCCTTTATCTGACTGAGTGGAAAATTTTATGAGGAAATACAAAGGTCTATGATCCTTTTCATTTGATATTTGAGGTCAAAATTCCATCATTTCTCTTTTGTTTGAGGTTTTTTGGTTCTTGTTTGCATTTTGTTTATCTTTGTCCTTCTTGTCTATTTCACGACGAGAGTGTATTTTTTGTCTTTTGTGAGGTTTGCTTCTGACTGTTTTATCCTGAAGTTTGATTGACATTTAGAAGTCTTACATCTGATTATCATTCAAATATAAGCAAAAGGACATATTTTAGTGATTGGTATGGATATTAGAAGGCATTTCTGAAATTTTTAGCATTGCATTGGATTTGATTGAGAAACAAATTGATTGAGGACATTGCATATTAGTGTTTGATAGTGAAAACGACTTTTATCCTTCCCTTAAATAGCCATTCATCGACATAAATGATTGCTTATCATATTCTTGTGCATTTTTGGGAATTGAGTCATCATACCATCAATTTCATTGTCATTCACCCTTTGAGTAAAGAACAACCATAAAATCAACGCTAATTAAAATTTATCTAGAACATTTTTGTTTTTAGGATCTTCCACCAACATTAGACTAGGATTAGCACTTTGTATTAGGTTGTGAGTACAACTCTCCAAAGTTTTCAAAATGAACATTAGCCTCCTGAGATAGGGAGAGTCAAATACAATTGTCGTATAGGATTTTTGGGATCCCCCTCTCACACAGGGGTTATGCACGAGGTCACATTCAGGTGAGTTACGAAGATTATCCCTCCGTGGTTCAACTATTTGTAGTGGTCGGATTGTATATTGAGGGTCACTTGAAGGTATACCCACGATTATGTGTGGGAGCCTCTCGAGTTGATTTCAGACTTGTTATCCTTCCCATACGTTCAGATCGGACTGTCGACTGTACCCGCCCAAGGGTTGACTGTGATTTGGTGTACTTAGTTGCCATAGTCCTTAGGTACTTACATGAGGTGACAGTGAAGGGAAGTCTCACTGTACCTGGAACATACATCGGTCAAACTCACTCGGGCTCCTTGGAGGGTAAATCGAAAATTACTACGTGGAAGCTTGCACCAAGGTGAAATTCTGTTAAGCAGGTCGCCATTGTAACTGTTCCACCATATCCTAGCCCCTTCTTGACTTGATCACATGACGTTGAATTTCATCACCAACTAGTACGATCATCGAGAGAAGTTTTGTTTGCTTGGTTTTGATTCCTATATTTTGTTAGCGTATGTTGTTTTTTTTCATTAATTGGCCTTAGGTTTTCAGTGTGTACTATTATTCTCCAAAATTGAGCCTATAGACGATAAATGTCTTCACCAATCATGTAGGATGAAAGAGTTGCCTCTGGAAGGTTACTAACCCTTACCTCCTAACGCTCTAGAAGACAACTATGGTGGAGAGGTAGAAAATCAATCTAACGTTGGGAGTGTTGTTTCTCCTCTGTTAGACAATTCAGAAGGTGCTTTGGTTATGGTTGAGAATCCCACTCCTTACACTACAGCTATGTCGACAATTCCTCTCGAACCACTTTTTCTTTGTTTAGACTCTCTTGGGAACATCATAGATGAAGAGGTCCCACAGTTACCTGCGAGAGCTTTTAACGACACATATATGGGATCCACATAACCAACCTTTGGTGATGAGTATAGGACTCCTGTTCATCCTTCCACTGTAGTAGATACAAATTCCACACCTTCTCGTTCTGTATGGAGGACTTCATTAGGACACGATCACTATGAGCATTTTGAATCCTTTCGACAACCCTTCAATCCTCATGACCCTCTTGTTGAAAGTGGGCCATATGGTCAAACTATGAATCACCCCATCGATCAAGTCATTAACCCTACTGTTCCATCAGCACAAGTCTATCCTAATGCTAGAATCATCACCTCTACTCATTCCCAAGTCACTTCGATCCCTACCCCCACTTTTACAAACTTTCACTCTACAGCTCCACATGTTCAGCATGATCCTGCCAGGACATCTTTTCACCCAAAAATGCAGACCCTTGCCAGCCAAATACAACCGACTAGAGAGAAACAACCATCTAGTGGACCTATCCATACTAGAATAACACCATCCTATGGTAGGCCTACCCCTCTCGGGGGACAACCCCCTTTTCATGTTCTTCCCGAAGGGAAACCTCCCTTTGCTAGTCATACCCTGGTTGTTAATCCACCGTTGGCAGGGGGGAAACCTTCGTCTGCTGTAAAACCTTCACAATATTGGGGAGTATCTTTCGGAGGCACATTTACCCAACCCCACTTTGGGGGGCACTCATATCATAACCCACAAGGAGGAGTATCAAATCCTATTCCTTCTGGACCATCTTATAGACAACTTTATCTGGGGGGCATCCCAAACACCACCTGGAGTCCTCAAGGACAACAACCTTATACTCCCCATGGACCTTATGTGTATCCGCCTCTGAGATCTATTCCTTACCCTCCTCAAGGGCACAATGTTTATCCTCTTTCCGGGAAAACAAATCAATCGGATTATAATGCTCAAAACTATCATGTTTCTCAGCCATCATCGAATCCTATTTATCATAGTCAACAACAACTGTATGTAGAAGGACCTATTGGTTACAACTATCCACCTAACCCAGTTTATGGTCCTACTGGTGTTTCTATGCCACACCAATATCATCAGAAAATAAACCGACATCTACCTTTCCTTGCGACTCTGGATCTCCCAGACTTGTCTCGGTTAACCAATGATCCTATTTTTCATTCATCGGTTTGGCTAGTTATTTCAGCTAAACTTCCTTCCGATATTCCAAAATATGACAGAAAATCTAGAGAAGATCCAAATAACCATGTGATGACTTTCCATTTGTGGTGTTCATCAAACTCCCTCATGGATGATTCTATACGTTTGTGTCTTTTCCAGCGAACACTTACGGGCTCAGGAACAAAGTCGTATATTGAACTACCACGTCCTTCTTTCCATGATTTCAACTCCCTTTCCATGTATTTACTCACACACTTTCAACTACCTATTCGGTACAAGATAGGTACCGAACTCTTAACCTTCCTTCGTCAAACTGACTCTGTGCATATCTCTGAGCATATTCATGAGTGGAGATGATGACGAAGGATGATCAAGTTAATAATTCCTAACATATTATTGGCATAATGGTTTACTAAATCACTTTTACCCCTGATCGCTCGTGATGTCGCTATGGGCGACGTAGTCACCAAGGAAGAAAACATTTCTCAGGCTCAGTACTTAGATTTGGTTTATTCCCAATCTGGTACTTTGTATAATTTTCTTCTAAATTCTGTTTGAGCTAATACCAATCCATCCAACCCGTCATACTCATCTCATGCGGACGATGTTATTGGTTCCGTCAAAACTCAATCAACTTCCCAATCGACCACACTCTCCTCTACCTCTCCCCAAAATCATATCTCTAAGGTGAATGCAGTTCAATCTACCCCTTCACAACAATCTAGAGGTAAGAAGAAGATAAAAAAGAATAAAAAAATACTAATAACAATGAACAACCAAAAAATTAAGCTCAAACACCTGCTACCGAAAAGAAACCACAATGGAAATTGAAATTCCCATGTATCATTTTTGGTGATGATCAATACACTCGATACTGTCCACATCGCAATGAAGTGGCCAAACTTTTCCATGGAAATTTACAACCCGCTGTGCTTACTCAGCCTTTTCCACAACAACAATCCATGGTTTCTCAAACCCCCTCTCTTGTGGGCAGTTCTAACCATCCTCATGATGAGGCCTAGACAAGTGCACATATTTATATGTTTAATGGGATTAATTTAAACACTCACTCCAAGACATACGACACACCAGGTAACTCGTACAAACGGAAGGTTACTAGTGGTACTGGTACTTTACCAGATCCATCACCATCCTTTGTTAGTCCTCCATCGGTTAATCCTCTGTCTGGACCACATTAGATTCAAAAACCTACGTTCGACTCTATCTTACGTCCTCCTAAAAGCACTATCCGTAAATCTACCTTTAATCCTAGTTCACGTGCTGCCCAGAACTACAACATTGTTGAAGATTTGGCTCAGGCACCATGTTCTATGTCTGCGTTAGAAGTTCTACAACACTGCCCTAGTCAATGTAGAATGCTCTTAGACACTATTGGCGTTGTCGATCCTGAGTCGTCCAACCATATCATGTTTAACTTGGACAATTATGCATCTCGACTCTCCCACCAACTTGACTTTTAGGTTGATGTTGTTGTTCACAATCAACAAATCCACCGAACTATTCTGGATGAGGGTGTTGGATTACTGAGAGGGGGGGTGAATCAATAATAACGTAATTATAATCCTTTTTCTTCAAATGTTATATTAATGTAGAATTATTATCCAATAATCAGCAGTAATAAATAAACAATCACACACATACACAATACACCATTGTTTTACATGGAAACCCAAATCGGGAGAAAACCACAAAATACTTTTTCTTATATGTCTTGAATAATTACATTCATTGGAAGCACCAACTTCCTTTGTTTTCCAGCTGCAACTGGAAGGAGGCTCCAACCCCCTAGTTTCTCAAGCTACAACCTGAGGGAAGCTCCAACTCCCTAAATCTCTGGCTACAACCAGAAGGAGGCTACAACCCCCAATGTTCTCTGGCTACAACCACCTGTCCTTTCCCCATCCTGCAACCCTGAAGTAGAAGTAGAATGATGGAACCATTGTCACACTATCACTGTGAGATATACCACTGTAAACCTGTACTAGTAAATCTGAACCATGCATCAACCATGCATTAACCTATACCTCAACCTGTAATCAACCTGTACCACAAAAAAGTGCATCAACCATGCACCAACCTATAATCAACATGTACCATAAATAATTGCATCAACCATGCACCAACCTGTAATCAATCTGTACCATAAACAAGTGCATCCAAACATGTGCCAAGTATGTACCAATCATGTGTCAACTACTCATCAACTATGACTCATCAATATGTACCAACATCATAAACTATACACCTCATGTATGTGTGCCAACTCATCAACTACTTGTCTCAACCATGTACTCAACATGTACCTCAACCAAAATCCCTCATCAATTTCATAATCCAAATCTGATTTGTAGCTCTGTAATAGACCTGGTGTATATAATCACATTACTGCAAACCTTCCTTAACTTTAAAAACAAGAGACTAGCATTTTCATCAAACTTTTCTTTAATCTCATATGCCTAGTTTTGGATTAGTCAACAACCCTAACTTGAAGTAATCATAAATTTGAACCTTTAATATATAAATATATGAAACTGATACACAATGTTTTTCAGCTTATTTTATGCAATTCCTCTAAGTGGCACTACTTGGAACCCTTCAGAAAAGGAGTTATAGAAAAAATGGCATACCTTGTTGAATTCTACCTTATTCTAGAGAGCGAAATTGTAGAGTGTGCCCCGCACAAAATATTTGATGAAAAAATCTGAAACTATTACAAAACATACTACAGACTTTACCCTAACCAAAAATATTTGTCTCACTAAATTTGGATTTATTATGAAGAAGTTATGACGTGTTTACCTGAAACACCTGATTTTGACTAGTTTCAGGACTGGCCACAATCCCTATTTTCCACAGAGTGTAACTCCCAAAATACAACGACCCACAAGATGAATTATTAACCACAGATACTTGGATATGTTTTCTCACTTTCATAGCAATTTCAAGATCTGAATCATTATATAAAAATGTTTATAGCGAAAATGGTGAGATGACCTGAAAATAACATACCTTAGAAAACACCATCAAAAGAATTTATCCTTCCTTGCATTTCGGCCTTCTTTTCTTCACTTTCCTCAGAATTTAGGATTATATATCATTTTTATACCTCAGACATATATATATATTCAATATTCTCAAGTGTGTTTCAAATGAGAGAACCTTGTCTCTTATTTATACTCTCCAAGTAGCTTCCTTAAAAACATCTTCTAGGTCACTTGGCTCCACTTTTCTTATTTTAGGGTTGGGTCCACTTCTAATTTCTCCATTAAAATTATTATTGAAATAATTTATTTTGTATTCACTTTGAATTATAATACACTCATCACTTCACTTTAT
>JZKD02S1673215.1:428503-459627 GCA_000966675.3 Picea glauca | reverse complement strand
AAAAAAATAATGAGTCATATTTACATCAAACACTATTGGATCCATTACCCAAACCTTTGTGCTATGGGTCTTTCTTCAAGGGTTGACATCAATGACAACCAACCTTAATCAACAGAGGGAGCCTCAACTTGTGTCATGTCTTTAGCATGTTGGAAAGATTTAAAATCATCTGCACTTAACAAATCCCCAACAATGTTACGTGCCTTCGATGGGTGAGGTTTTCATCCCCATGGGATTTTACAGTCCCTGCCCATCTAATTAGGTGGAAAAACTGTCACTGTTGATGTTGAGGTGGTCGATGCTCCCCTCGATTACAACCTATTACTTGGAAGAAGTTGGTTTTATGCTATGACTGTTGCTGCCTCATCGGTCTTTTGATGTGTACAATTTCCTCATATAGGAAAAATTGTCACTGTTGATCAGTTAGATTTTTGCATGACTGATGCTCGCACTGCCTCTACCAACAACATTCCTTTCTTGGGAGATCACAAGATCACGTATGAAATAATTGGTGTTGGCTTGTTTAAATATTCTAGCCTTATGAGTACCTTCCCTACACCACTTCCATTGACTACACATCATATTTCCACTGTCGATATGATTTCAACCGCAGCTTATCAATCTTTGGAATCATCTGACCCTTGGATCGTATCTAGTCCGTTGGAATTCGACTCACTAGGTGACACCGTGCCACTTAGTCTAGCCGAAACATCATACATTGTTGTCCAATTTGCTTCTCCCTCTTCGGATGACCAACATCTATTGGCACCCGATAGTTATTCGATGCCATCACTGTTAAGTTCCTTGTCATTTGCAATCGACTACATTTCTCCAATTTTTCCCTTGGATGAATCTATTATGGAAATAGTGAGTATTGACAAGCCTTAGGATGATAACTATCATCTATCCTCTTTTCCTCCCCCTCGTGAATAAATTCGTGAAGATATACACTTTATCTCCCCTCCTGATGTTGATTTTCTATCGTCTCCCATGCCTTTGACTTCCGATGATTTGGATCTAATCATTGACATGGTGATCTCTTCGATAAGGCTATTGGAGCCTGATATCCTTACCCCTATCATGGCCCTTGACATGTGTTCCTTCTAGAGTGATTTTCTTCCATCCAGTGAAGATCTCTTGGAAGCCATGACTAAGTTTTGTCCCTTGACATGGTGTTCTTCCAGAACGTTATTATCTTGGAAGCCATGATCAAGACGAGTCCATGAGCATAGTTTCTCTTCTCTGTAGAAATCTTGTTTAAAAATGAAATGGAGGTCATGAGCATAGTTTCTCCTCTCTATGGCAAGCTCGTTAAAAAATGAAACAGAAGCTTTGAGCACAGTTTTCCTCTCTATAGCAAGCTCGTTAAACAATGAAATAGAAATTTGGGGATTGAACCTGGAACCCTGAGGATAGTTCTTTTTCTGTGTCAAGCTCATTAAAAAATGAAACAATCACCTCTCTTGAACCTTCATCTCATCCGCCCTTATCCTTTCTCTCCATCTAGTAGAGAAATTGGTTACAAACTCAAAGTCGGTGAATGAATTAAAGCTTGGAGGGCATGTCTCCAGCCTTTGATGATCATTCTGGAGTTAATCCCCCATCTTTCAAGCTAGGGGCATACCAATATTAGTTTTGTTCTCTCTCATGCTCATAAATACATGAGAATGCAATCGGGTAGACTTTTATCACTTTTTCGGACCCGCATGGATGTACGAAAAAGTAACCCCTTGGAGTCGTCTTTGAGCTCTTTTTAGACTATCTATACATGAAAAGATTACTGAGTGATCTTGCTTCCTTTCCCAATCGTTAAAAGGTTTGAAAGGGCATATTTCAAATGATAATTTATCTCTTTTTCTACCTCGTGAGACTAACATTACGAAAAAGGACAACATTGGAGTCATCTTTAAGTTGTTTTCAGACTCTCTAAATATGAAAAACCACCGATTTTACCTTCTCTGGACTCGTTAAATAATCATACATTGAAGGGCCCATATGGGATCGAACCCTTACTTCTTCTAGTTCGTTAAAAAAAGGAAGAGGGACTTACCAAAGGTGAGTCATATCGAGCATATGTTACCCTCCTCGAGCTCATTAAATTAAAAAGATGTACTCATCTATCTGGATGGGGGAAAAATTGAAAGAAGCAAGCCAAGCAGTTTTTGAGAACTCTACCAGTAGCTCTTACAGTCGCCCTTGAACAAGAAACTTTGTATTTGCACGCATTTTAATCCGCTGAACCTCTACACTGAGCCAATTCTTTGATTTTTCTTTTACTCCTTTGGGTCACCTAACGAAAGTCATAGCATCCACTGAATTATCATGTTTTGGTCCATGTCAAGTTTCTGATGCTGTGCCTCAGTGTTCAAGGTAAGTATCTGCCTCGAGAGTCAGCCATCACAAATATCTTGTTTCAATACTTGTGTCAGTCCATGTTCATGTGAGCTACCAATTACATCTTTGTGTCCATTTCATGTCGTTGATGGGGGATACATCAAGTCCCTCCCTCAAAAAGTCTATTCCTATCAACTTCAACACATTATCCAGGAGTTAGACTTAGAAACCAGTTAGTACTTTGGGACCTGCATGCCTCAATGGCAGGCCTCCTCGCGTCTGACAATGGGTTTATATCATTAACCTCTGATCGGATGATTCCATGGATGTTCGAATTCATCTCATTCATTCACATTCAATGGAATGTAGTAGAGTACCTTGGGAATCATTGACATCAATGGTGATCTCCCTTGCGCTTGTTAACGATTTACATCATTGACCGGTAATCAAGTGGTTTCTACCATGTTTGACATCAGGGCATTTATTCACATGGTTAGATTCGTACTACATCGGGATCAATAAGAATACCCTGGGTTAATTTTTCACTCTTATGTATACTTTGCCCAGGTTGCGAAGGAGTTCTCTTGAACTATGACACATATACTATTACAAAGATCCACTTTTTATTGGTCGTGGCTATGTCTTGTCATTTAGTAGATCCATTGTGTATTCTTCATGGCTACGATCAGTTCAGGTCATGGGAGTATAGATCCACATTGTATCTTCAGTGGCTATACCTTTTGTCAATACAATTATGGGTCTACAATGTATTTTATGGCAGCCATACCTAAAAAGTATTTATCACTTAAGCATAGGTATGTCTACCTTGGGTTTGAAACATGTCATAATATTTGTTTGATGGTTGTGTGCATATTTTTCCAGTTTCTCTACATATATACCCTTTCTCGAAAAATTCGACAAAGTACTTCAGTCATCATCATCTTCTAATTTCATACTTTGGGGGGAAATATGTTACACCTCAAAATTACTCACTTCGATAGTGTCAGAAGTGTCATCATTACAAGTGTTGTACGTGTCGCATCTTGTCTGCAAGTGTCACATCTTAACTACAAGTGTTGCAAGTTTCACAAACAATATACTGCCATCTTGCCTATGTTGTTCCTCTAACGACATCACAAAGACACTTAAGAGACCCCAAAGACTAGTTTTGAAGAAGAGAAGTCACTTGACAGAGAGTACAAACTTTTTGCCATGGAAAAAACACTCAAAACTTGAAATTTGGAGAGAAGCGTTCCCCTACCGACTGTCAGGGAGTGTTGGTGCTCTCTGAGCCTCTTTGGGGGAGTGCTTGAGCACCCTGTGCACCCTTTTGGGGGAGAACTATCCTTTTTTTATCAAATTATGGGTTTGTTAAGGCAAATAAGGGAATAATCCCTCAATTTCTGAAGGTAGTTGGATTCAAATGGATGGTCAAGGCATGATCTTAGGGGCGATCCTCAACTGAAGGAGAAGAATCCTCAACTCATCCCAAATATATCTCAAGTGCTTGGACCTCTCCAAGGTTATATAAGGAGGCCTTATCATGGTGAAAGGTATAGTGGAGACTAGAGATTGATACCAAACTTATGATCCTATAAGTGGCATTGACAATGGAGATTGAGAATTACATCAGAGTTATGATCTCATGAGTGAGATGTCATCAAAGCAATCAGTGGAGATTACTTGAGCAAAGGGGTTGGACAAGGAGAACTGGAAGAAGCTATTGCACCTTCATTCAAAGGATTGTAAATACTTTTACTTGTTCTCATTAATATAATCAATTCTTTGCCTGTTTCTTTAAAACTTATGTTTGTTTCATATGAGTTTGTCTATAGTAGATGGATCTATGTTTGAGCTAATATCAGTAGAGTAGGAAGTCTTTTGTACCTTTGTTTTTCCTATAGGATCTATCAGGGAGCTCAGGATCAAAGCTCATCCTAGAATTTGCAGGGACGAGCGCCATTAACAAGGTACATATATTTCTCCTTATCTTTCATTTATAGCTTGATTAGATATAAAAGGAAGTCAGTGTTCATGTTAAGAACTTTTCTGTCTTGGCCTTAGGAGTCTAGAGACTAAGAGGGAATCCACTTGTCCGCAGGGGGATTCACCTACAACAGTTCCATAAATCGTGTCATTTATGTTGTAGTATGAAAGGAAGTGTTATACCACCATTCTTCCAAGGGTAACCATTTTAACCATTGTGTTTGTTTATCAGAGACAAAGCAACGAAGGTATCCTTCCAAAAATTTGTTCACTATCTCGATTTGTCCATCAGATTGAGGATGATAGGATGAGCTATGAGCCAATTGAGTACCCAAACAAAAAAATAATTATATCCAAAAGTGTCCAGTGAAGATGGGATCTTTTTCACTTACAATAATCTTTGGGATTCCATGTAGTTTATGAACTGTCTCTATGAATGCGGTGGAAATTGTACTGGATTTGAGGGGATGAGAGAGTGCACAAAAGTGTGTGTACTTGGTCAGTATATCAATGATCACCATGATGACACTCTTTCCTTCAAAGTTCGGTAACCCTATGATGAAATCCATGGAAACCTCTTCCCAATGCTGACTTGGGATGGATAATGGTTGTAAACGACCTAGGGTCTTAATTGTTTCCACCTTATTTTGTTGGCAAACCAAACATTCTTTTATAAACCTTTGAACATCAATTTTAAGGCCATCCCAAAATATTTCCTTCTTCACCCTATGGTAGGTTTTCAAAAATCCCAAGTGCCCTCCTACTGGAGAGGTGTGCAATTCCAATAGTACGTTTTGTTTGAGTTGGGAGTTCTTACATAAATATAAGAGATATTTGTACCATAGTGAATCATTTTTCCATGTAAATGTATCTGATGCACTGGAATCCTGTTGCAACCTTTGAATGAGAGTCTACACATTTCCGTCATTCTTTCATTCATCCCTCGCTTATATTATTTGATCGGGTTGGATGATCGAGATAGCACAAAGAAAGGCCTCAACATATTCATCCTTTCTTGAGAGTGCATCTGCCACAACATTTTTCTTCCCTTTTTCATAGATGATTTCAAAATCATAACCCAAAATCTTGGTCACCCATTTTTGTTGTTCTTCTAAAGATAGTCTTTGTTCCAAGAAGTATTTAAGACTATCATGATTTGTTTTTACCTTGAGTGCCTACCTATTAGGTAAGGGCATAATTTCTTCAATGCATGTAGTATTGCCATCATTTCCTTCTCATAAATGGGGTTGTGTAAGTCCTTTCCCTTGAGTGGTCGACTTTCAAATTCCACGGGCCTTCCTTCTTGCGTTAGGACAACACCAATGTCATTTCCTGAGGCATCACATTACATAATAAAGGTTTTTGTGAAGTCTGGTGTGGTCAAGACGGGAGCTTTACACATCACCTCTTTAAGTTTTTCAAAAGATTTAGTTTCCTCTGGAGTCCATGAAAATTCATCCTTCTTAATTAGTGTCGTTAAAGGTGTTTCTATTCTCCCATTGTTTCAAACAAACTTGCGGTAGTAACCTGTCAAACCCAAAAATCCTTTAAGATTCTTCAATGTTTTGGGAATCGATTAGTCCATCATGGCCTTAATCTTATTAGGGTCTACCTTGACACCTTCATGAGATACAATATGACCCAAATACTCTACTTCCTTCACCCCAAAGAAACATTTGGATGGTTTGGCATATAGTTGTTGTTCCTTTATTAGTTGTAGAACCCTGTCAACATGTCGCACATGATCCTCCCAAGACTTTCTATAGATTAGTATATCATCAAAAAATACTAACACAAATTTTCGAAGGAACGGCTTGAAAATGGAATTCATCAACCCTTGGAATGTGAAAGGTGCATTTATAAGGCCAAAAGGCATGACCAAAAATTCATAATGGCCTTCATGAGTTCAGAATACTATTTTTGGGATATCTTCTTCCTTCATTCTAATCTGATGATACCCTAAACAAAGATCCAACTTTGTGAAATAGATTGGTCCATGTACTTCATCTAACAATTCATCAATGATAGGAATGGGAAACTTATCTTTAATAATGATCTTGTTGAGCTCTCTATAATCTAGACACATACGCCATGAACCATCTTTCTTGAATACCATTACCACCGGTGCAGAGTAAGAACTTTGGCTAGGTCTAATATTGCCAGCCTCTAACATTTCTTCAACCATACACTCAATTTCACTCTTCTGGGCATAAGGGTATCTGTACAGCATGATGTTAGGAGGAAAACTCCCAGGAATTAGGTGAATATCATGATCATGATTTCGAGTGGGTGAAAGACCTTTGGGAATATCTTCAAATATTTTGGAATGATTATTAATGATCCCTGGGAGATCTAGGGGAATATATGGATTATATGTTTGAACATTTAGTGAGCATAGTTGTACAATAACACCTTGATGCCCCTTTTTCAATAATTTTGTCATGCCATTAGAGCTTATCACCTTAATGGGTTTCCCAGTGATACCTCTTAACTCAATTTCTTTTCCTTCCAATGAAAATTTCATGAAAAGTTCTTGAAAATTAAAATCCATTGTTCCTAATGATTGAAACCATTGGATTCCTAGTACGACATCAACACCACCCATGAGTATAGCAATCATTGTACTATTCATTACATATTCCCCGTTAGTAAGATTTATCTTATTGAATTTTCCTGAGCAATTTATAGTTCCTCCATCTGCAATCATTACTTGAAATTCTAGCACTGGATATACAAAGCAATTGAGAGCTTTGGCTAGTTTATAGTGAATAAAATTATGAGTACTACCAAAATCAATTAGGACTATTACCCTTTTCTTTTTGATATATCCTTCGATCTTGAGGGTTTGAGAAGTTCTAATTCCATCTAATGCATTACATGATATCGAGAGAGTCAACTCTTCAGAAGAAATCGTTTCTATGTTTTCATCTTGAGATTCTTCTTGTTCTTGTTCTTGTTCTTCTTCCTCTTCACAATATATGTAGAATAATTTCTTCTCACCACACTTATGTCCCTTGCTGTACTTGTTGTCACAATTAAAGAATAAACCTTTTTATTTTCTTTCTTCCAAACGTTGAGGTGTCAACCTTGTAGGTTGAGGTGTTTTAGAAGAAGGAGCATTATTCTCTCGATAGATGTTAGGATTGGTCCTTCTAGTAGCAATAGACATATTTTTACTTTCAACATTTCTTGCCACCCTAAATGCATTCTCCAATGATTTGGGTTCCCAAAGGAGAACCTCATATTGAATGTTATCCTTTAAAGTTCCTATGAATACATCAATAAAGTGCTCATCTGGAATATCTATTACCTTTATATTCAATATTTGGAAGTTCTCAATGTGCTCTATAACTGAACCCTTTTGCTTGAGATTTATCAATTGGATAAAGAAGGTATTTCTCCTTGTATCCTCATAGTGTGCTATCATTTATTCCATGAAAATTGTCCAAGTGACGAGTGATTTGTGAGAACAAAGCCATCGATACCATACAAATTGATTGGGTTCTAAATATAAAGAAGCAATCCATACCTTTTGTGCATCTGGCACATTATGTAGATCAAATAATTGCTCCTTCTGAAATATCCATGTGGTTGGATCCTTTCCATCAAACTTTTTCATATCTATCTTAGGAACGTGGTTGGTCTTCAACCCAAAGTTGGAGTTTCTCCATTCTTGATTCATCTTACTTATGTCCTCATCATGAATTTCATGGGATAGATTTTCACTATCATGTGTCCTCTCTATGAGGAAAATTTTCAATCCTTCAATGATCTCCCTTTTTAAACCATCCATATTAGTATCCATTATTTCCTCCAATTTAGATTTAGTTGGACATACATGCCTTGGTGGATGCATATTGGATGAATATCTAGATCGTAGGAGATTTAAAAATGGGTATGGGTATAACCTGTTTGGAGGGGCAATCGATTGGATCAGAAAAAGACAGAATGTAGTGGCACTTTCAACAACATAACTAAATACATGGCATCCACTCATGTAAGAAAGGAAGTAGTATGGTTACAAATATTGTGTTCAGGTATTGGGTTGGTACAACAGCCATAGTGCAGTTTTTCTAGCGAAGAACCTAGCTTATCATTCAAAGACAAACCATATTGATATTCAATATCACTTTGTTAGAGACATGGTTGAAGAAAAGAAATTGTTGCCTAGGAAGGTGGACACTTTGAAGAATGTTGTAGATTCATTAACAAAATCTGTGAGAACTGAGAAGTTCTCTTGGTGTAGATGATCTATGGGCATTGCTACTCTGGATTGTTGACTATGTAACCCTGTAACCCCCTGTATGAAAAGAAAACAACAAGTAGGATAATTTTGGGTATGTATTATATTCTTTGCCTTGAGAATCGTGTCAATTTTTTTGCCAGGTTTTTTGTGTCACCTCGATTTTTGTGTCCATTGTTGGGTGGTTTTTCGGAACATGGTTTTATTTGATGGTTTTCTATTTCCAGTTAAGGAATCAGGTTTGTTGACTAATCTAGGTCATTGGGTTAGGGATTTGGATGCCTCTATTTCATATATGTATATTTTATTGTAAACAATGTATCACTATGAATGAATATAGAATATGCTAGTTTTCCCGGTTTGGGTTTCCAGGGCAAAAATCTTTATGTAATGTTTGTATTTTTCATTGTATATTTTTTGTTCTTTTACTGAAAATATGTTTGCAGTAAATAATTGTACAAGGTTAAACTTTACACCTCCCCCTGTCGTTTCCATTACATAGGCTACAAAAAAAACTCTAGTTGGGTTAAGGGATTAGAGTTTAGAGCTAGTGTTTCCTCCAAAAATACAAATATTAGGGACAATATATGGTCTTATTATTTTGGGAAAATGTTTTGTTATGAAGGTGATTGAATATCTAGATAAGAGTTTCACATATTTAAATACATTTAATGATGCTAATATTTTAAGTCCTCGTCATTATTATGAAGAAATGGATAATAAAGACTCTCAAGAAAAAATATGGTTGAAATGTTTATGTGAAAAATTTAGTGTTGGGGACTCAACTATTGTGGATATTGCTAAATTTCTAGGTGAAATGAATGAATTTATTTGTACTATTTATAAATGTTACCCAAAAAAGAATATGTTTAGACTCTGGGATCTATGTGGAGATGACTCTGAATGGTTTGAAGGCTTTCCCTATTTGGTGCAATTATAGTAATTTATTTTTATTATTCCATAAAGAATGACAATGTGTGAAATAGGCTTCTCAAAATTAAATAGGATAAAAAATGATGATAGATCAAGACTTTCATTCAAGACATTGGTATGTTAATGTTTCTGTCTCTCAATGCACCTCATGCACTAAATGAGGTAGATTGAAATGCTATTGATGATGCATGGAAACAAATGAAACATAGAAAGCCTCTTCAACTAGGAAAATATATTCATATTTTCAATGACATAACCTCTAACGCTTTTGAAGAATATAGAATGAATGGAAGAAAAAAAAATTCTTATTATTTTTTATTAGAATGTGTTAATTTATGTAAAATAACAATAATTATATTGATACTGTGAATTTGAAAGAAAAATGTATTTATTAGTATCTACCTTTGAGGCTAGAACTATTGTAAATGGCTTACCATCATTTATATTTTTTTTCAAGTAAATCAAAACATTCATTGACATTTTACCCTAACTTTTATATAAAGCAATTTTAATAAGCCAATCAATATCGTTCTCCTATTATTTGGCCTCATATCAAGGTCATGTTAATTTTTCATGGCATATGCTATGTTCCAAACTTAAAAATAACAAAACACTTAATGGTCTAGATTAATTCTACTCATGATTTAAATTTTTTTGTCATGATTTTGTTTATTACCTAACTCTAAATTCTCAACATTGAAGGTGCACTTGCCATGACCTCCTTTGCAACTCTAAATTCTCAACATTGAAGGTGCACCAACCATAACCTCCTTTGCACCTACCACATGGGCCTTTGTGATGCTCTGCAACTCTAAATTCTCAACATTAAAAGGTGCACATGCCATGACCTCTTATCACCTACCACATGGCCTTTGTGGTGCTCACCACGACCTTGTCATGAAAGAGATTGAATCATCAACAAGGGATTTGTTGTGCTCACCACATCCTTGTCATGCAAAATATTCCAACTCCATAATCTTGAGATGGTAACATCTTCGCTATGTTCCTATAACATCCTCATGTAGATGATCTCATTTGGAGGGAAGAGGACATAGTGCATGGTATATGTTTTTCCTCCCTCTGCCTGTACTTGTCTGGCCTCCTTAGAATGAGTCTTATCTGAACCTCGACTATCCATATTATTTAACGTATAGCTAGAAAAATAATAACATGTTCATACAGAGCCCCAACCCCAAGCACAGATATAACCCTTTATAAATTTCCCCATAATGGGTCTTTCCAAGACAAGCCATTGATTGTGTTGATTTTTGGATCAATATTCCACGAGACCTCCAAACTTCAAATCGACAAACAAAACTGATGCTCATCCCCAGAGGTGCCTCTAAGTTACCATAGAGGTTCTACTTAAAGGGCCAATGATGAAAACAAGCTTAAATAGAAATCATTCCACTCATTTTCATTATTTCCATATCACAAATATTGCACACATCAGACATCTCTTTCATGTGACCTATGAACTAGAAGCTATGTCCATTGTCAACATTGTGAAATTGCTTCAGTTTTATTTTTTCCTACATTCTGCATTTTGGCTTTAGCTAGATCTACACAACAACTTTGCATAGGCAAGTGTTCATTGTTTTCATTGATTTGGATTGCATTGGATGAAATTATATTAAATCATTAGTGAAAATTTCATATGTTTGGGTTTTAGAATTAACCTACAAGAGCGAGCAATCCCTAGATGTCCAAAAGTGGAGAACTCATAATGCTTGTTGATATTGAAACATAGGCAAGAGGAGGATATTCCTTGAATCTAAGGGAAAATGTAGGTTCCCCAATTGTCTAGGATGTGGTTGAATAAATTGGTCCTCAATATCCCATTCAAATTCAATGACTCTGGCTACTTCAAGCGCCAAGTGAGATCAATGGGTGTGATTTTGTAACAAAAGGCCACAATCACATGCTTCCTGGTTAGGGAATCAATCCTATACCACTTTTTTCACACCTGAGAGACCACACATCAATCCTGGGGATCACTCACTCAAAGCCCTTGCTTTGAACAACTCTGATAATAATCTGATGTTGGGATGAAACATTTCAAGCATTGGGAATGAATTTATAGAAGCTCTTGTAGCATTTTAGATGTTCATAAGTAATATCTACATGTGTGGCCAGTTGGATAAGGATCATAAGTTTGAGGAGTATCCATGTTTTATTAGCAATATTGCGTATTCTATGGTGGCTTGTATGTTTGTGGCCAGTTTGCTTGGCCTCTTATTTTTAAGCTATGTGTTCAAAATTGACAACATTTAATTTCATTTCAACTTTATATTGTTTGGCATCCTTCATCTCATGGGCTATTTCAATTTCTATAGGGTTATGTGCAGTCACCTTATCAATATGCATGCATATATAACAACAACAGTGAAGTACAAAACATCCCAATCCCAAATTCATTTCATTCAATCCTCTATTTATCTACCAGAACATATATAACACATAGAATATATCCATGTTCCCCTTAACATTGATCTACAATGCACATAGATTGGGTTTCTAAATTTCATGAAGAATCAATTTCAATGTATGAGAGTAAAGGATTTTTTGAGAATTATACCCTCTCTTGGGTTGAAACCTTATCTTTATCCATATCTTCCTTATGAGTTGTTCCCATGTTTCTCATCTTCTCTTTCATTGTCTGCATCTTTACTTTCCTTCACAACAATAACACTAATCCCACACCTAAAATACAATACATACTGAAATTTCCAATGTATTGGTTTCAAGCAAACTAATTTATCAACTCAAATAACATTGTTGTTTAATAGCAAATTAATTGATTGATTTTCTCTGGAGACAATGAAATCATAAATAATTTCAATAAACTTGATAGATAAGCTCCCAGTGTGAATGGGCTTGAGATAACAAGCTACTTTGCATGCAGAGTTGATAATGTAGTATGTTAAATGTTTTAAGTTTTGGTTTTTCTTAGGAGATATTTTTGGGTGATATTT
Organism: Picea glauca; assembly: GCA_000966675.3. NCBI lineage: Eukaryota > Viridiplantae > Streptophyta > Pinopsida > Pinales > Pinaceae > Picea > Picea glauca. The sequence goes on along the minus strand of JZKD02S1673215.1, from coordinate 447,156 downwards.
GCCAAAAATATGATAAGTGATTTTTGGATTTGTAGATTTGAGTGGTTATTTTTGTATAATTTAGGTGCCCTAGAAATTTATCAGCAAGCTAAATTCATTTCTACATTCAAAAAAACAATTTAAATAGAAGAAAGTTGTAATTTCATACAAATTTAAATCACCAAATTCCAAAACATAAAACAGTTAGACAAAATTGTTGATAATATGTCAAGTAATAGTGTTATTACAACCTTTCAAAAGCATCTGCATCTCGATTCCTCTACCATGATTACACACATGTCAAACCATCCTCCTATATTGATCGCATCAAGGGCGGAATACTAAGAGTAGTTAGCTATATTGACAAGATGTGTAACTCTGTAATATTAATAAATTTTAAACAAATGAATTGTTTTATAAGTTTACATAAAACTTTATTTATTTAAAAAACTAAATAATGATATCTCTATTTTAATTCTTCTATATGCTTATTAGATTTGATTAGAGATTCATATAAATCCATGATAATCATTTAATCATGTATTTTTTTAACATTCATTTTAATCTTTAATTATTTTATTTAACCTTTATAAAAGCCAATTCAAGATCTGTTATGGGTTTATACATGCGTTCCATAGAATGAGCTTAATCTGGTTAACAAAAAATTTGAATAGTAGTTGATGTTTTAAGTAAATATATTTATAATACCTCTACTTAACGATCAAGTTCCAACCTCTTACTTAAGCGTGAAAATCACACATTTTGTTAAAAACAATTTGAAAGTGAAATATTAATGAAGTATCCATCATTAATATAGATGGCTCCCTTGAAGGATCACTGAAAATATAGGGGACTTCTCCACCATGAATTTTTTTCTAAAGCAGCTACAAGATCCCAAACCAACATGTAACCTTACCGAAGAAGAGGAAGCCTATATATTTAGAGTCTTCTTGAATGATTTTCCTACCCAAAAATCCATTTAAGATAAGAACCATCATTGGACCTACACAAGAAATGCACTTTGCAACTTATAGTTGATTTGCACTTATGATAGCTAGAGAATAAACCCTAGATGTATGGTAAGGCAACATCCTTCTCTAGAATCACATGGTAAGACCTTCTCCTAGAATGGTGTCAATCACCTATGGTGCATCGACATAGATGGATATCTTCGACAATTAAGTTGCCTTATTCTGTTTGCAAAGTGAACCTCAAAAAGTCACCTTGGCCCATTGGCAAGGCACACCTTGGACAGATAAATGCCTTGGCTTGTAGCAAGGCATAGTTCAAATGGTTTATGATCTTGGTCTATTGGCAAGACTTTCCATAGATAGGTTTGGGTGCACCTATATACAAATAGGACGCCCCATAGATGAACTACAACACTCCTACGGATGGAAAATGCACATCGCAAATTGTGGCAAGTCAGATGCACCAATGGAGTTATACGGACTTGGCTAGAGGTAAATAAGGTTGTTTCAGGAAGCTTCATCTGCAACATGCACTTGACATACACAACAAGTAGAACTAGAAAACTTGATGACTTGGATGCCTAGACTTATATGAATCGATGGAGTTAAGAAGTCCACAATTGAGGGTTGTGATTGATGGTCAAGGCACTTTCACACACAAGTTTCCACAAACTGCAACCATCGGTTGCACTCATCAAGTGTACTCCCTTAGATATGCATTTGTTGGAAACAAATGTAACAAATTCCTTTGACACACTTGGGTGCAATTGAATTGACTCGAATGAATTTTCCTTCAATGGACTTGAGATAGATTAGACGAGTTGGCCCACTTAGGAGAATTTGGGCTCACTTAGGAAATGATAGAAAGATAGGATGACTTGGGTGGCCTCGAGACAACCTGGCAAATAGGGTGAATCGGAAAGATGGAATGATCTAAGAAGATGAGACAACTTGAGTGAACCCAACACAATCTCGAACAACACAAGGAAACAACTCAATTGACAAGTCAACGAAGATGAGAAATTCATCTCCAGGACACTTGGGTCCACCTTGGATGGATGGGGCTTGCTAGGGCATACAAGCAAGTGGATACAAGAGCTCACAGAACAAGGAGTACAAGGAGTTATGTGATTGTACCAACTTGTTCAAGGTTGGGCACAATGGAATGACTTGTAATGCCTTACTGAGACAAAGAGTGGAACAAGACTTGTAGGAGACAAGCTTGTGGAAGCTTCTTAGCATTGGTTTGTACAAGGTTGTTGGGAAAATTGAGATGAAGGTTGTTTGTCTTTATTTCTATGTACTTTTGTAACTAGGTTGTACATAGTTAGTTGTGATGCCCCCATTGTATCATGTAAACATTCTCTTTATAATAAAGTGCTTAGGCACCTTCCTAGGGTGCCAGGCATCATACTTGTGTTGTGTATTGTGGATTCTTTATTGTATATTGGATGTCTGTGTTCCTTTGATATTGTTAAATTGGCTAAGTGTAATATTGTCTAAATGTTGTATTGTTAAACTATTTTGAGGTTGTGGTTGGACGCATGCCTATGTTCTTGTTGGATGAACTAAATGTGTTAAGCTTGGTTAAACATCTAACTTATTGTAGCCCGAGGAAACATTATAGGAAGACCTTAAGTAAAGAGGCGTGTTCTAGTTGTATTAGGTGCACGTTGGCCAAATCACTGCGGTCAAAACAAAGTATTATTGCATAACCACAAATGTTGAAACTACTTGAATACACCAAGTGACAAAAAAAATTAGGAACACTGTAACTTTGTGACACTAGTATGACACACTCTTTCACCATTGAGAAAACAACTTTCTATAAAATCACACTCTTTCTTAATTTATACAATAAATTGTTTACAAATTAAACAAGCCAAGAACTATAAATTTTCTACAATCTAAACAAAGCCAAGAATTATGTTAATTCTTTGGATAGTAGTTTATATATTTACAAGTTATCGAGTTATTCCATTTGATATGTAAATATCTATGTTCTTTTTTTTCAAAGGCTTTAATTAACCTAATTTATAACCATGTTTCTTTAAACTCACTTATTTAAAGGAGCCGGGACTTGTTTTGCAATTCTCTTTATTTATTAATTTTTATTATTAAAATTTTACAAATTTTTCATTTAATTATTGTTAATTTTAAGTTTTAACTAAGTAAAAATTTAAAAAATAATAATATTTAATTTTTAAATATTTTAATTAAAAAAATTAATTAATTTTTTAATATTAAATGATTATATGTTTTTTCAAATTGAAATTAAAACCAGTCATTCAAATTTTATCACGGGACAGTCTTATAATTACATAGCAGAATTCTTTGTTTCAATTAATATCTTTCATGACAATGTCCAATACAACATAATTATTTTTATAACTTGTCGTTTTCAAAGATTGAATGATTCTATGCTCTTCAAATTCAACATAATTATTTTTATAACTTCTCATTTTTCAAAGATTGAATGATTATATGATGTGCTTTCAAATTGAAATTAAAAATCACATACCAATCAGCAAAATTCTTTTAATTAATTATTTTTATAACTTCTCATTTTTCAAAGATTGAATGATTATATGATCTGCTCTTCAAATTGAAATTAAAAATCATACACCAATCAGCAAAATTCTTTCAATTACTTTTATAATTAGTCACATAGGAATCAGCAAAATTCTTTCAATTCTTTTTATAATTTTCAAAGATTGAATGATTATATGCTCTTGAAATTGAATTAAAACTCACATGAGAATCTTGTGATTGCACAGCAAAATTCTTGAAATTGAAATTAAAACTCACATGCCAATCTTGTGATTGCACTGCAAAATTCTTTCAATTAGCATCTTTCACGGCAATGTCGAGTCCGACAGGCCTCGCCAAAGACAACCGACATTCTGCATTTCACAATATTACTGTGGCGAGGGGTCGATGCGAAATTCCCGAGGCCTCGCCGCGCGCCTATCGTACACAGCATATTGTGCTATAAAGCAGTCCAGGTACACTGCAATTCAATTCACTGAAGCATATTCATGGGCGACGCCGCGTCGGTATAGGGCAACAGTTATTAATATTGACTGCAAAGAGAGTACTGAAACACATGGGTTTGAGGCCCGCCAAACAGTCTCCCATATCTATCAATAATTTGAGTCCTGCGATAACATTGTCGATGGCCAGTACAATTAACACCCACTTAAATCCTGGATTCTTTCCGGAAGTGAAAATCGAACTTGCAGAGCAATTTCCAGGAACTTGCACTATCACGGACTCACGGGCCATGTCTTGTGCCTATTTATTTCGCTCATGGAGGCCAATGTGCCCGCACCACAAGCATTTTAGAATACAGAAAAGGATCGTTGAAGGCTCGGTAATCTAATTTTATCTTCTAGAATAATAGCAGACGCGGCTACTCTTCATCGGCTATCAAAATGAAGGTATATTATAAGTATCTCTTAATCTATTCCAGTTTTGTTGTTGTGTTAATGATTTGAAGATTCAATATCATATACATGATTAACCATTATTTGGACGTGCAGAAAGTAGTTTTGAAATCGAATATGGAGGATGAGAGAAGCAAGAGAAGAGCCATGAAGGCCATTGCAGGAGTTGGAGGTATGAATCTAGATTTTCAATTCTCTCGCTGTTTACAATAAATAATAATAATAATAATTTATTTTTAAGGTCACCTTCAAGTCAGACACTAAATTGGTGTATGAGATCTTCTTCGTCCAGTCATTTGATTGGTAAAGTTTAAGGAGGTATACATATCCTATCTCATCTGGATTTGAACTTGTCATGTTCTTAATCATTAGGCCCACTCAGGCTGTAAATAATCTATTTTGAAGGTCACGGCCAAGCCACACCAAACTGATGTATGAGACTCCTTGTTTGTGGTGCCCCTTATATTCTTTGTTTCAATATATGATTTAGGTTTACTAATACAACCAATTCTCTGTTTCAGTGGACTCTATTGTGGTGGACATGAAAGAGGGAAAAATAACTGTGATCGGAGAAGCAGATCCCGTGTGGCTCACAACAAAACTAAGGAAAATGGGGTTCAGAGCAGAGTTACTGAGCGTCGGTCCTGCCAAAGAAGAGAAGAAGGAAGAGAAAAAAGAGAACCCTGCCAAGGATGAGAAGAAGGAGGCCGAGAAGAAAAAACAGGAGGATGAAAAGAAGGCCGCCGAGAAGAAAAAGCAGGAGGATGAAAAGAAGGACGCCGAGAAGAAAAAGCTGGATAAGAAGGCTGCAGAGTCAGCTGCAACTCCCACAGTTAATGTGTATCATGTGCATCCCAATGGTTTTGAGCATTATAATGAGGGATATACTGTTGTACAAGAAGAGTATCCTAGTAGCTGTACCATCTCATGATAATTTAATAACAGCTTCAAGCTGAATGCTAAGTTTTCTATGATTCTCATAGCCACTGAGGGATCTATTGAACTTGTGCGTTGTCGAACACTCCACAAAATAAATCGTGAATATTTATATGTACGCTAAAGTTGAAATTAAGCAGTGTTTAAAGATTCCATAAAATAATTCTTACCTGAATGTTTATAAACTTGAAATTTGGCACTGTTAAAAATCCCACAAACTAAACTTTGATCTGTATGGCTTCGCCTATGTATGATAAAGTTGAAATCTGGCTTTGTTAAAGGACCCAGCAAACAAATCTTGTATGGAGAAGTGCAGCTCGTTTAAAAGTTAAAATTCATTCATGTTGCAGTATATGACTGCGTAAAGGAAAATATATAGACGATCAAGTGTATGTGCTCCTGGGCATGAACTACCATACAGCTTTTAAAGGACTATTATGATATTAATATTTAGAGATATGATCACTGATCAGTAACCATATTCTTTGTTTTTTTTTGTTGTACTCTGGAAAAGAGTGGGATAAGAAATTGAAAAAGAAATTCTGACTATTGCGGTAGATGATGGAAAGAGACATGATTGAAGTAGAGATGATAGCTGACCAAAGTTATATAACGTCTTTCAAAATAAAATCAAGTGCCCCAAATTCATATTATGATATTAATACTTAGAAATATGATCACTGATCAATAACCATATTCTTTGTTTTCTTGTTGTACTCTGGAAAAGAGTGGAATAAGAATTTCTGATTATTGCTGTAGATGATGGAATGAGACGTGATTGAAGTAGAGAGAATAGCTGACCAAAAGTTATGTAACATCTTTCAAAATAAAATCAAGTACCCCAAATTCATATTAGGTCTTCCAAATGAGATCAAGTTTTATTTCAAATCAAAATAGGAAAGCTCTCTTCACATTTTCACAAATATTTTGGTCGTTTTTCACAACACTTTGATAAACACATTTATAAATCAAACATTTTTAAAATTATTTTGTAAAACAAGATACAAAGACATTCATAAGTTTTAACAAATAAAATAAGATAGGAAAACTTATAAGTTTTAAAAATAAAATTAGTAATAATATTTTTTCACAACACTTTGATAAACACATTTATAAATCAAACATTTTTAAAATTATTTTGTAAAACAAGATACAAAGACATTCATAAGTTTTAACAAATAAAATAAGATAGGAAAACTTATAAGTTTTAACAAATAAAATTAGTATTAATATTTTTTCACAACACTTTGATAAACACATTTATAAATCAAACATTTTTAAAATTATTTTGTAAAACAAGATACAAAGACATTCATAAGTTTTAACAAATAAAATAAGATAGGAAAACTTATAAGTTTTAACAAATAAAATTAGTAATAATATTGATATTCATTAAGGTTTTAACAAAGTATTGTTGTTTATTTCTTATTCTTAAAATATGTTTTAATGTAGTAATTAAGGATACTCCAAAACATATTTATATTTTAATGTAATAGTTGTTTATTATGTTTATGTAAAACATTTCTCAATCACTTCATTCAATCCATCTCCATTATTATGGAAGATAAAAAAAATAAAAATTAGGATATGCTTTCCATTCCTCACCACAACCTAGAAAAATCTCAACATCACTTTAAAGGTATCTAGGGTATCCATTAGCCACATGTACGTCTATACTTGAAAGATTGATGTCCTAAGATAGTAAATCTATCTATATCTCTCTCTCTCTATATATATAACATTTTTCACTTATTTGCATAAACAAAATGAAGCCATACAACACTTTCACCTACCAATGTCTTGATTTATTAAAGTCAGGTTTAAGTATACCAAATTTTAGTTAAACTTATTATCTTATGTTATAGATCTCGATTATGATTTATAATTTTTTTAGTTAAGTTTATACGATGTTGGAACCCTATGGTATTTTTAGCAAAATCATTTTGTGAGAAAGTGGTCTGATTATTTACGGAGTCGATCGAGTGGATCCATCTAGGAAAATGGATTTGACATTATCTACTTTGATCACATAGATCCACATTATATGAAAAAATATGGGGTGTGATCCCAGAGGATTTCTATTTACTAACTAAACCTATATAGAGAGTATCTTATAGATTAGTATCACATCATCTATTTGGCTATGCTCATTATGGGGGTTTATACATTCTAACTAAAACCATATATGTAGAGTATCTTATAGATTGGTAGCACACCATTTATTTGGGTATGCTCATTGTGATTAAGTGTTGAATAGTCCATAAACATCACTACTACTCTTGGAATATCTATTTTTCACTTCTATTATTTATTCTTGTTCCAACATGGTATTAAAGATGTTTTGTTATCAAGGTTTTACAAAATGTGTAAATGAGTTTCATGAACCTAATTGTCTTGAAGAAAATATAATAATCTTTCTAATGATGTATTGGCCTACTACTATGGCTTGACAATATGATGAAATGAAGAGAACTTGTTTATTATTAGTTGAGTTCAATCATTGTGCCCTAGTCCATGACACATTTGGTGTGATTATTTGGTGGTGAGATCGTGGATCCATTGAGACTATTTTCTCTAGTGATTTTTGTAAAAAACAATGACCAAAGCCTTCTAACTGACCTGTCAAATACAACAATGATGATTGGGCTATCATTTCACAAATTAAATGTCAATTCCAAAGGAACTATTTGTTTGAGTGATTATATACAAAATTTTGATAGAACATTGATAGAAATATGTGGTGTGTGCATTTTTACTATGTCTACTAGATCATGTTATTACATGCACTAACCACACCACTTATCCATAGAGATTGATCTCTATAAAAGTGGACTTTGGATCAATTTTTTAATGATAAAACATATTTATGGTGAATCCAATGTAAAGAGTATATCCTTGCAGAGCTTCAAGCACATTGTTTGTGGTCGATTTACACATTTTTCATAATAGGACTCAAATCAACTTACTCAAGGTGGTTACATTGTGCATTGGAGAGCATGTAGATTGGAGTCTCGATCCATGTTTTTTTGCATTATCAATCGAAATAATTAATTATTATTAGACTATAGTAATTACTCCCGTTAGTTGTAGAAGAATTTGATTGACCAAGTATGCATAGATTAATTAGTTAGGTGATTAGTTGATTTTCTCCTTTTCTATTTATAGAAGTTGTTATTCAGTTTTTAGTTTTTTACCGTATCAAATCTCTAGGGTTAGTCAGATCTCTATTATAGAGAATCTATTTAATAATGAGAAGGGAGAGTCATGCCCCATGAGTTTTCTAGTGTTTTTTTTCATATTTGTTTTTGCATATCAGATTGACATGATATCAGAGCAGTTTTGTAAGACTCTTCATAGAGTGGAGAGAAGATAGATAATTAATACAGATAGATAGTTAAAGACACAGATCCGAGGAGTCAATATTTGTAGAAATTGTGTGAAATAAAAATTGGTAGAGTTTGTTGTTTGTTGAGGAAAGATGCCATTTTTGCAAACCCTTGCCACTGGATTAAAAAGGGTCATGCCACTATAATTTTTTTTTAATCTAGGTGAATTACATTTTGAGGAATTTATTTCAAGGGCCATGGAGAAAGAATATCGTTAGATTTTGTCATTTAAGATTCATTTAAAATTATTAATTGAAGATTTATTTAAAGAATTGGTTTAGTTGTGTGATTGTAAAAGTAATTGTGGTTCTAGAGAATTTGAAGTTACTTTTCAAAGTGATAATTACCTTGGTTTCATTTTGTAAAAGTAAAAATATTTTGTAAAGGAAAAAAAAAGTATGACATATTTAAAAAAAAAGGAGGGAAAAAGGAAGTTGGTTTAAAATAAAAGGGTGAAGATATTTTTGTAATTATTTCACTAAAAAACTATAGTTGATGAGGAAAATATCTAGAGTTATGAATATGGATTCGTTGAGGCCTCCTATTTTCATTATTCAAAATTATGATTTTTTGGTCATTAGGATGAGAGACAAACTACATAAAGATGGTTTATGGGAAATTGTTTTGAGTGGGTTTGAAGAAATTCTAAATCAAGAAACCTATAGGGCCATGACACAATATCAAATGGATCAACTTATAGTCAACAGGAAGGATGATGCATCATCATTGTCTCTCATTCAACAAGGCCTAGATGAGAACATTCTTCCAAAAATTACATCAAAAACTAGATCCAAAGAAGCTTGGGATATTATGAAGACGACATACAGTGAAAAGGGGAGAAACACCCATCAACATCAAGTTGAGTTACAGTTGTTGATAAAATGGCCATCATAACAAAATAAGTATTTGAATTTTCCAAAGATCCAAACATTAAGACTACAGTTGTTGCATAGAAATTTGTGGAAGAAATTGCAGAAGAAAAATGTGATGTTGTACAAGATGCACAAGAAAAACATGGTGAAGAAATTGAAGTTGAAGAAGAAAATGAAATTGTGTTTGTAGTTGTAGAAAAATATTAAGAGAATTTAGCTGCTTGATGAATGTTGAGTTTGATTACAAGGAATAATTAGCATTTCTCAAGGAATGGATCACAAATCCCTAGTATGATAAAGATGTAACTGGATATGGAAAATATTCAGTAGAAGAATGAAAAAAACAAATAAATGTAGTCATTAGAGTTGTTGAAGCTTTTGCAATAGTGGAAGAGAAGATGGAAGAAAATGAAAATGTTGTTAAAACAGATGCTTAGTCAGTAGTAGTTGAAGTAGAAATTGATGTAGAAGAAGATTCAAATGAAGAAATTAAAGAAGATGTGAAATATTAAAGAAGAAGGATAGAGTAAAGAAGAATATGATGAAGAAGAAAAGGTATGCAAAATATAAATTTTGGAGCAAAAGAAAGAAAAATATCGTAGAGCATACGGTAAGTTGCACCAGCATGCAAAAGTAAAGGATGCAAAACAAGTTTTCTAGTGTTGTAAAACTATACGAGACTGATCTAGGTGTATATCGGTGGCCACCCACCTCTTCCAACTGGATCACATATAATTTTCATCTTGGCAGTTTTTTTCTATATTTTCGGGTCCTAAAATTTCGCGGTCATTTTGAGGCCCTAAACAACATTTTTTGGGCCCACCACAATCACACTTTAGGAGGAGTTAGAGTGTGATGGAAAAATGTGTATTCCTCAGATAGATCTTTCCAATGGGGTATCATGCACCTAAAACATAGATTGTATGCAAAAATTACAACCTTCAGAAGTTGATGTACCAACTTACCCCATCGGGGCCCACATGAATTTTGGTGCTTCATCTCCTAGGATTAGGTTTTTGGATGTCTATGGTTTTATAATTAGTTCTTGATGCTAAAAAGGCATGGAGGCCTCATTTTAATGTGTTCATACGAATGCGCATAGTCACCACATCTATTCTCAGGGATTATCTACCACTATTCGAGCAAGATTGTTTCATTATGCATTTTACAGTTTTCAACAGATTTATTTATTGAAAATAAGTTAACTTTCATTGTATATATATTATTGTTCATTGTATATATTTGTTAATGTTATAGATTTGTGTTCCATTTCGTTCTTCTCATAAATCTAGATCAGTTGTATCTGACTAGTTTGCTCTTCATTTGTTTCTCTGTGCATGTCCCTAGCAAGGTCAGGGTATAAGCAGTTGGGACTCGAACCAGTTGAGACTTTTCAATATCGTCTATGCTGAACTCAACAACTTCCCATGGGGGAATAAAATAGAGACGATGGGGTAGGAGACCCCTTCAAAGGTACAACTTCCCATTTGAGGAAAGAAAGGTACCAAACAATTCCATAGTTTACTAATTTCTTCCATACCGTGCGCACCAAGATGGGTATCAAAGACTCTAAGTGACATCTGGTGCTTAAGTATCATAGTGGTCTGCATAAATACATCTAGATATAAATGGAGCTTCTAGACATCTCATCCTTAGGAGTGACCTATTGATATGTTGTCAAAATTGAGAAGAATCTTAAACAAAAGACGTGACAATTTGGGTCCGTGAACCCATTAGAAGAAGAAGGGAAAAGGAAACACCAACCTATAGAAAATAGGACAAAGAAAGGATGGATAGCCTCAGGACAATCAGTCTAAGTTGAAAAAAAAGAAGGACAATGGGAAGACAAATAAATACATTGGGAAGTGGTGCAAGTTCCATAAGAGCCCCTGGGATAACACTGTTGAATGTTTCTCAAATAAGTCATTGATGGCTGAGGTGAAAGCCTATGAATCATATGTGGGTTCCGACTCTGAGTTAGAACCGGAAAAAGGGAGACAAATCATTGATGCAAAACCCAGTGCCACCATTGCTACCACCAAGATCCATCCTGGTGAACCTGATGAACCAGAGGAAGGTGAGCGCCCCTTTCATTCACAGATGTGGGTGAAGGGTACTTCGCTTCACTTCATCATTAATAGAAATAGACATAAGAAACTCATCTCAGTGGAGGTCATCTAATGGTTGTCACTTCCGACAACACTGCACCCAGAACCATACACCATTGGATTGCTTCACCAAGGGAGCAATCAATACGTCAGCCAACAATGTCACCTACCCTATGACATCAAGCCCTTCAAAGATTAGTTATTGTGTGATGTCACCCCCCTTGAAGTTTATGATGTTATTTTGGGAAAACCTTATTTATCGAAACATCATGATGTATATGAGTCTACACCTCGTAGTGTTATTATTACTTTGGAAAGGAAATTGTATAGGATGCCCGAGGTAGTCCCACCTACTTCCATTTCCTTGATCTCTACCAACAAATGCAGGAAGTTCATATCTCATGCTAGGAAGTTTATCTTCTTCGTGATTCATGCTCAAAGTGAGAGGAAGGTTGCAGCCACATCAATGGTGTAAGGTACCAGATCTATTATAATAGCATGAAATATAAATATTGTAGAGAATAACAATGAAACAACACAACAAATGAAGCCACAACACCAAAATAATACCTTTATTGATAGGAAACCATGTTCATTTGCCTCTTCAAGGGGGAAAACTCCAACATAGCAGTGATTTGTTACAATAATTCTCAAGACAAAATTTATCATACCCTCTACTCCTATTTATGCTAAATCTATGTATCCAAAAGAACAATCTAGAGGAAGATCCTTCCAGAAGTAGAAGCTTCTATTAGGTCTTCTTACATTTGAATTATTCTTCCTTATTGATATGCCTTATTAATATTGACCTTTATTACATGAAATTATATTATTCTAACTATGTGAGGGGTTAGGGAGGTTAGGTCCCCAACATGCCCTCCCCCTTGAAGAACAACCTCATCCTCAATGGTTAAGATGAGGAAATTATTGTAGAATGGTGGTCGAATCCTAGGTGGCATATTCTCGAGTTGTATCTTTCCATTGAACTAACATTGTCTTGATGGTATACTGATGGAGATGATGCTCTCACTGGTCCAAGACTGCTTTTGGCTGCAACCAGATGGAACCTTCTTCATCCAACTCAGGGAGACTGGTTTGAGTTTGGCACGTAGTTCCAATCACCTTCTTTAAGAAGGAGACATGAAAAAAATATGGATCTTCGATTGAATGGGTAGACATAACTGGTAGGCCACCGATCCCACTCACTTGCGCATGGTATAAGGACCATAAAATTTGGGAGAAAGCTTCTAACAATGTTCATCTTTGTGTGAATTATGCTTAAAAGGTTGTAGTCGAAGAAACACCTTATCCCCTTCAGCAAATTTTCATTCAGAATGACCTTGATCTCCTTGTTGCCTCATGTGATTCTAAGCCATGACCAAATTATAATTGAGGGCACGAAGAATACCCTCTCCGAATGTAATATTTTTTTCAACCTCCCGAACCTTCAAAACCCTTGGCATGCATGAGAGAACCGATGGTTTATTTTGGCCATAGACTGCTTCAATAGGAGTCATGTGAGTAGATGTATGGTAAGATGTGTTGTACCACCATTCAACTAGGGGTAACCACTGAGCCCACCAATTCCATCTCTTAGATGCAAAACACCTCAAATATGTTTCCAAACACTTGTTGAGAACTTCAACTTGACAATTCGTCTGGGTGTGATAGGCAGTGGTGAGATGAAATTGGGTGCCCTATAGCTTGAACAATTCATGCAAAAAATTGTTGGTGAAAGTGGGATCTATGTCAAAAACAATAGAATTATGCATGCCATGAATCTTGAAGATATTATCCATGAGGATTTGAGCCACTGTGGATGGGGTGAATGGGTGTTTAAGAGCACAAAAATGAGCATATTTGGAAAGATGAATGGAGACCACCATGATGACTGACTTATTTCCCGATTTAGGTAAGACAACAATGAAATCCATAGAAATATCTCTCCAAATAGCAGGGGAAATTGGAAGCAACTGGAGTGTTCCCGGAGCTTTGATTTTTTCTCCCTCGTTGCGTTGATAGAACTCACATTCAAACACAAAGGTGTGAGTGTATTCTTTCATACCATCCCAAAAAAAATAATGTTTTCCCCATTCATAGGTTTTGGTAAAATATGAATGGCCAATTGTGGGTGAAGCATGAAGCTCAGAAAGCACCATGGATTTTAGTTGTGATTTATTGCCTAAATAAAAATGGTCTTTGAAGAGAAGCTCTTCATGGTTCCAAGAGAACCTTGGAGAAGCTGGAGAATTGTGTTGCAATTTGTTGATCATGCTAGAAATTTTGGGGTCTTACAGCCATTCCTAACGAACAACTTGGAGCCAATCTGGTATAATGAAGGAGAGAGAGAAAAGGGACCCATCTTCTTCATATTTCCTGGAAAGAGCATCTACCACTACATTTTCCTTTCTCTTCTTGTAAATTATCTCATACTCATATACAAATATCTTGGTCACCCATCTTTGTTGCTCCAGTGATGAAATTCATTGTTCCAGAAAATACTTGAGACTCTGATTATCAGTTTTGATTTGGAAGTGTTGACCCAATAAATAAGGATGCTAGAGATCCACAACATGTATAATAGCTACCATTCCCTTTTCATAAATGGATCGTCCCAAATGTCTCTTTGAAATTTGTCTACTAGTGAAGGCCAAAGGCTTGACATCTTGCATGAGGAAAACCCAAATTCCTTTCCTAGAAGCATCACATTCCAATACGAATATCTTTGTGAAGTCTGGAAGTGCTAGTACAGAGGTCGATCACATAATACATTTCAAATCTTGGAAGGGATGATATGCATCTGGAGTCCAAGTGAAATCTTCTTTTTAAGGAGAGAAGTGAGAGGAGTTGCAATGTTTCCATAATTTTGAACAAACTTTCTATAATATCATGTTAAACCCATAAAAGCACACAATATCTTAAGAGTTTTAGGGCGAGGAAATCCTTCATAGCTTCAATTTTCTTAGGATCCAACTGGACACCATCCTTGCCTACAATATGACCTAGGTATTCCAATTTTGAGGATCCAAAGAAACATTTAGATTGTTTGAGGAAATGTTGGTGCTTAAAGAGTAGATGGAGAACTTGATTCACATGGAAGAGATGGGATGTCCAAGTTTTACTATGTATGAGAATATAATCAAATAAAACTAAGAAAAAATGATGGAGAAAAGGATGAAAAACATGATTCATAAGAATTTGGAAAGTGGAGGGAGCATTACACAACCCAAAAGGCATTACCGAGAAATCATAGTGACCATCATGAGTTCAAAATGCATTCTTGGGAATGTCTTATTCTTTCATACAAATCTGGTGGTTGCCAGAATGTATATCAAGTTTGGTGAAGTATTGAGTGCCACTCAATTCATCTAAGAGGTCTTCGATGATAGGAATAGATAATTTGTGTTTGATTGTGAGTTTGTTAAGGGCATGAAAATCAGGACACATGCGCCAAGTACATTCTTACTTGAGTACCATGACCACATGGGAAGAATAGGGGATGGTTCTAGGATGGATAACACTTGCTTCTAGAAATTCATGAACAATTTTCTCAATTTCATTCTTCTGGGAAAAGGGATGACGTTAAGGGAAAACATTGGAAGGAATACTTCCAGGTATGAGAGGAATGAGATTTTCATGAACTCCACATGAAGGGGGAAGTTCTTTGGGAGTGGTAAAAAAAACTTGGTTTCCAGAGATGATATATTGGAGGTAGGGATGCACAAAAGGTGTCTCAATAACATGAATGGAGTGGAGTTTGGAAATAATTCCGCAATGACCCTTTTTGAGGAGATTTTCCATGCGATGGGAACTGATGATCTCAGGGGAGCCTGTTGTTATTACTTGGAACTTATATTCTTGTCCCTCTTGTTGGAATTGCATAGTTAAATCCTTAAAATCCATGAGAATGGGACCGATATTATGTAACCATTTGACACTAAGAACAATGTCACAACCACCCATTTCTATAGAAAACATATGGGATTTTAGGTGATACTGACCAATTTGGAGCCGCACATTTTCAAATTGTATGCCATATTTCATGGAACCTCCATTGGCAATCATGATTTGAAAATTATTGATGACACATATGTAACAATTGAATTCTTTGGAAATGTGGCAATACATAAAATTATGGGTGCTACCACTATCCACAAGGATGATGAATTTCCTATTTTTAATGTAACCAATTAATTTGAGAGTCTGGGGAGTAGAGAAGCTAGTAAGGGAATTAAGTGAAATCATCAGGTCAACTTCTGGTGGATTAGAGGGTGGGATCAGATCAGAGAGCAGTGGTAGTTCCTCCATAGGTGAAACAATGGCCTTGTCTTCAAAAATATCCTCAGACACATCAATACACATATTATTTTCCTTACCCCTGTGCCCTGGAAAATATTTGTCATCACAATTATAATAAATACCCTTGAGTTGACACTCAACCATTTCAACCCTGGTTAATTTCTAGATGTCAAGGAGAGTTGTAGGAGTGGCATAATTGGTGGGTTTAGGATGAGGAGGAAAGGATGGTTTGTGGATATGGGAGGAGACAATCTGTTGTGCTTCATTGGATCATTGAGTAGCTTCCAACCAAGTCTGGGGGTATGCCATGAGAACATGGGAACATATTTCATCTTTATGCCATTAATAAATAATTCCCTAAAGAAACCATCTGACATGCCATCCGTTCTAAAATCCAAGTGCTCAAATACAACAATAAAGTATTCCACTGTCTCAAACTGCTTCAACTTGGTGAAATGACCTAAATGGTGGGTGCCAAAGTCAAATAGGTCATAAATCTATGCCACAAACTATGTCCAAGCAATATACCCTTGTTGGGCCTTTTTTTTCCATTTCCACCATTTCCATTATTCTGGATCAAGATGGAGGATACCATAGGAAAGTTTTGCTAAATCATCAGTAATGCCATGCAAAGAAAAATAATGTTCCATTTGGGTTACCCAACCTGTGGGACCTGATCCATCAAATCTTTTCACCTCAATTCTAGGAGGGAGGAGGTCTCGAGAAAAGTGGGTAGTATGAGGAACTTGGTAATGGGAAGACTCATGGTCATCCTGATAGGATGGTTGTTTAGAGGATGAAGCATTTGGGGAACGAACCATGAAGTGTTAAAGTGTGGATTTGAGGTATTTGAGGTCTTTGATGTGGGCACATTGGTCCTGGAGGGTTTGAATAGTGGAATTGATTGATCTAAGATTGGCATTGATATTCTTAATGTATTCCTGGTTCTATAGGTTGTCAACAACCAATTTATTGAGTTCTTGGGCTTAGGTGTTGGCCATTTGGAAAAATGGGTAGGCGAATGGGATAAGGGGGGAACAATGGGTCAAAAGGGGTGGGAGGGACCATGCATAAGAAGGGTTTCAAATGATAGGTACCATTGTGATCAAGGAAAAAAGGGGAATCCAATGGGATATGGGCCGAATAGGTGCCATAAAAATGGTCGGAACCACAAAACAAATTGTGTTAAAATGATAGGTACCACTAGAATCATGGCGAAGAGAGGAATCCAATGGGAGAGGTCCCAAATAAGTGTTCTGGTGGGACCACTATACTCGTTTTTTTTTACTCGTGGAGTTATAATCCAATCTGAAGAATATTGCATTGTTGAAATGCCCAAATTATTAACAGGAAGAAATGTGTAGTAATTTCTCAACCAAAATGTAGGAAGAAATGTTGCATGGCAACAGATCTTTTATGTTGTGTTTTGGTTTCCATCCCAAGGGTTAGGGTATTCAGGGTTTCTGTAGACAAGGGTTTTCCCTATTCTATATCTATCTGATATACATGCGTGGTCCAATAGTAGTACTCGAACAAATATCTCAGGGAACCAAATAAGGAGGATAGACCATGCCCTTAGCCATACTACTCGACTACCCAAGTACTAGAGAGTATCTTCTCAAGTGTTTTTCTTGGTGGCACTATAGAATTCAGGCAATTGATCGATTTATCTATGGAGGGATTCAGGAGATCTAGGTCGATCTGTATACATGTGTTTTCTGATACGCTACCACTCGAAGGGGTATCAACAAGGGTTACAAGGTTGGCCAACAATGTGCGCTTAAGTACCACTTATAATTCCTGCATGTATTCTTCCACAACTGCGGGTTTATGTGTTGAACAGTAGATCTTTGTAGCTTCAAGACATCGAAATATGTTTCTACCCTAAAAAGAATAGCCCACAATTTTTATCTAACAAAAGTGCTTTGATACCACTTGTAAGGTACCAAATCTATTATAATAGCATGAAAAAGAATATTGTAGAGAATAACAATGGAACAACACAATAGATGAAGCCACTGTTGATTAAGGTTGGTTGTCATTGATGTCCACCCTTGAAGAAATCCCCGCAGCACAAAGGTTTCGGTAATGGACCCAATATTGTTTGATGTAAAGATGATTCATTATTGTATTATCATGGTTGATAAGAAGTAAAGATGGATGAACTCCAAAGTGGTCCCCTTATGGTGAAATCCCTCATGGGAAGACGCTTTGCGGAGTAAGAGAACCGATGCTTAATTTTGGAATAATGAGATGAAGGACAATGAATTTTTCAGGTAAACTATCCTAGATGGATAGTTCTTGTCATTCCATTTTCGGTGGTATGTGGAATGTCACATAACTCCTCATGGTTAGAGAGTTATGGCCATGAGAAGTTTGAGACCCCGGGTTTGGGTAATGGACCCATGTTTGTTTGATGGATAACGATATGAGTTATGATATATTTTTAGATAATACTATTATATATGGATATTACATGTCATTCCATTTCTGGTGGTATGTGTAACATTACATAACTCCTCACGGTTTGAGAGTTATGGCCTTACGAAGTTGGAGGACCCTCATATGTCATCTAGAAGCCCCAAAAGGTCAAAGTAGTCAAATTGGTTTAATAGATTTTAAAAGGTAAATAATAAAGTGAAGTAATGAGTGTATT
>JZKD02S1673215.1:415068-428453 GCA_000966675.3 Picea glauca | reverse complement strand
AATTTAATGGAGAAATTAGAAGTGGGTTAACCCTAAAATAAGGAAAGTGGGGCCAAGTGACCTAGAAGATGTTTTTAAGGAATCTACTTGGAGATTATAAATAAGAGGCAAGGCTCTCTCATTTTAATCACACTTGAGCATATTGAATATATATAGGTTTCTGAGGTAACCAAGGATATCTAAGCTGAAATTCTGATGGAAGGTGAAAACAAGAAGGCCGAAATATAAGGAAGGATAAATTCTTTTGATGGTGCTTTCTAAGGTATGTTATTTACAGGTCATCTCACCATTTTCACTATAAAAAAATTTTCCATATTGATTTAGACCGTGAAATTTATATTCCATTGAAAAAACATATCCAATTATATGTGGTAAAAAATGCAGCTTGTGGGTCATTGTATTTTTGGAGTTACACTCCGTGGAAAATAGGGTTTGTGGCTAGTCCTAAAACTAGTCAAAAACGGGTGTTTCAGGTAAAAACATCATAACTTATTCATAACATATCCAAATTCATTGAAAACAAATGTGTTGGTTAATTTACAGTATTTAGTATGATGTGTCACAGTTTCATATCAATTAAACAAATATTCCATGCGGGGCATGCTCTACAAGGTCACTCTCTAGAATAATCCATAATTCAGCAAGGTATGTCATTTTTTCTATAACGCCTTTTATGAGAGGTTCCAAGTATTGACACCTGGAGGAATTGCATAAAACACATTGAAGAAAATTTTATATCAGTTTCAGATCTTTATACATTACAGGTACAAAGTTACGATTAGTTCAAGTTAGGATTGTTGACTAATCCAAAACTAGGCATGTGAGACTAAATAGAAGTTTGATGAAAATGGTAGTCTCTTGTTGTTGAAGTTAAGGAATGTTTGTAGGAATGTGATCATATACACCAGGTCTACTACAGAGATACAAATTAGATTTGGATGATGAAATTGATGAGGGATTTTGGTTGAGGTACATGTTGAGTACATGGTTGAGACAAGTAGTTGATGAGTTGGCACATACATGAGGTGTATAGTTGATGATGTTGGTACATATTGATGATTCATAGTTAATAAGTAGTTGACACATGATTGGTACATACTTTGTACAAGGTTGGATGCACTTGTTTATGGTACAGGTTGATTACAGGTTATTTGGTACAGGTTGGTGCATGGTTGATGCACGTGTTTATGGTACATATTGATTACAGTTTGAGGTACAGGTTGATGCATGGTTGATGCATGGTTCATATTTATTGGTACAATTTCATAGTGGTATATCTCACAGTGACAGGTTGACAGTGGTTCAATAATTCTACTTCTACTTCAGGGTGGCAGGATGGGGCAATGACAGGTGGTTGTAGCCACCTTTCGGTTGTAGCCGGAGAACATAGAGGGTTGTATCCTCGTTCTAGTTGTAGCTAGAGAATTAGGGATTTGGAGCTTCCCTCATGTTGTAGCCTGAGAAACTAGGGGGTTGGAGCCACCTTCTAGTTGTAGCTAGAAAAGAAAGGAAGTTGGTGCTTCCAATGAATGTAATTATTCAAGACATATAAGAAAAAACATTCTGTGGTTTTCTCCTAGTTTGGGTTTCCACGTAAAACACTGGTGTACTATGTATGTGTATGTTTGTTCATTTGTTCATTGCTTATTTACTCTATAGTTATTGGATGATAATGCTTCATTGATATAACACTTGGATTATATGGTTAAAAATGATTAAATTGCTCTATTACTGATTCACCCCCTCTCTCAGCAATCCAACAATTGGTATAAGAGAAGGTTCCCTCATAAATCAATTTAACCACTAAAAGGCAGATCATGGAGAGTACCAACTCATTTAAAAATGGAATACCACAGTTTGATGGAAAAAAGTATGATTTTTGGAGCATAAGGATGAGGTCATATATACAGGCACAGGGATTTCAAGTTTGGCAATCAATTGTAGATAGATACACAAAACCAATAGTTCCATGAACAAATGACAAAGCAGTAAAACTCAGTGATAATAATTCCAAAGCCACAAATGCACTTTTGAATGGTCTCAGTGATACGGTATTCATCAAAGTTGCACACTGTAAATCCGCTAAAGAGATTTGGGACAAGCTTCAAAATATTTATGAAGGAGATACAAAATTCAAAGCAACAAAGCTTCAGACTTACAAAGGTCAGTTCGAACAACTAAAAATGAAGGAAGATGAAGATATCTCAGCCTACTTCTTACGAGTCGATGAAACAATGAATGCAATCATAGGATTGGGAGAAGAAATTGAAGAATCTGTAATTGTTCAAAAGATACTAAGATCTCTTCTTATGAGATATCAATACTAGAAGAAAGATCAGAACTGGACTCAATAAGCATGGACGAAATGCATGGAATCTTCACATCATATGAAATGAGAACTGAGCAGGAAAATCCAGATGTAAAAGAAGAAGCCTTCAAGGCATACAAAAGATCAAAGCAAAAGAAAAAGGAACAAGAAGAATATAGCAACAGTAGTGACGCCTCAAAAGATGATAAAGAAGTGGCCAACTTTGTCAAAAGACTGAACAAGGGAACCAACAGTAGGTATAGAGGTAAGCTCCCTTTAATTTGTTTTAATTGTGATGGTATTGGTCATTTTGATAACAAATGTCCTCATAAGAAAAAAAGAAATGATGAAGGTTACTCAAAAGGAAAACACACATATAAAGGCAAAAGAACTACAAGGAAAGTTTTCAAGAAAATCTTATACACCAAAGAAGACATCTCATCATCAGATGAAGATGAAGTCAGTGACAATAAGACAGGAAGAGTTCTATTCATGGAAGTAAAAGACTCTGACAAAGAAGACTCTGAAGAAGAATATGAAGAAGTCGAAGAAGAATGTGAAGAAGTCGAAGAAGAAATTGAAGAGGTAGAAGTTGACTATCGAGAAGAATTAATGTGTTCCATAGAAGTTATCAGAAGAGAAAATAAGAAAAACAAGAAACTACAAGAAGAACTACAGAAGAAAAAGGACACTCGAGAACTACAACAAATGATGACAAAATTGAAGGTTCAAATAGAAGAAGATAAAAGAATTGAAGAAGCACTCAAAGAACAACTAGAGGAAAGGGACAAGATCATTGGAAACTTGGAAGTAGAGGTTGTCACACTAAGAAAGGATATTCAAAAGAAAAATATGCAGAATAGCTCAAAAGTTTTGGATGACATTATCAGCAATCAAAATTCTCATCTTGACAATTCCGAACTTGGATACAATCAAGCAGAAAAGGGAACAAGCTCCAAAACAACAGAGCAAGAAACAAATTGAAAGAGATATGCAGAAACAATCAAAGAGGATAGGAAGATTACAGGGACACTCCTCAACCAAGAAGATTCATATTTCATAATCAACAACAGACAAATAGGCCTCAATAATAAGAAGGATTCATAAGAGAACCTCCTTTCAGAAGATCTTCAACTCCCATGTATCAAACTATATTTTTTGGTTTATGTTATGCATGTAATTATTTTGGAAATAAAGATGTGAATTGCAGAGCTAACAACAGGAACAATAACAACTTTGAGAGTTATACACAAAGGGATTATTCAAAGAGACCTAGTGACAAACAAAAAAGAAGTTACAACATGTTTGAATCTTTGAGCATTGAAGTCGAATGTTACAAATGTAACAATTTTGGACACATGGACAAGGATTGTAGAATGACAGTCCCTCCTAAAGAACCTCAATAGAATAACAACAGTCACAAACAAGAACCTCAGAAAATGACATGGATAAGAAAGAAAGATCAGTATAACAATGAAGAATGCATAGTCGCTCTACAAGCTAAGCAAAAGAAACACGGTTGGTATGTTGACAATGGATGTTCAAAACACATGACAGGTGATAAAGACAAATTTATTACATTACGAAAAAGAAAAAAATGGATTAGTCGCCTTCAGAAATGATAATTCATCCAAAATCATTGGAGAAGGAACAGTCTGAATTGGGAACAAGAATGAAAAGGAACAAAATGTTCTACTGGTAGAAGATATGAAACATAATCTTCTAAGTGTAAGTCAAATGTGTGACCAAGGTCATAAACTTATTTTCGATTCAGAAAAGTGTGAGATAAGAAAAGAAGGTTCAGGGAAATTGGTCGGTACAACTGCAAGAACTTCAAACAACATATATGTGTTAAGTGAAATTGGAAATGAAAAGTGTTGTCTAGGAAAGGAAGATGAAAGTTGGCTATGGCATAGAAGAATGGGTCACATGCATTTTTATAACCTTGTCAAAGTCAGCAAAAGAGAAGCAGTCAGAGAAATTCCCCAGATCATGAAACCAACCAACACTTTATGCAAGCATTGTCAACAAGGAAAGCAAGCAAAGACCATGTTCAAATAAAAGAAATATTCAACAACAAGACCACTAGAAATTGTGCACACTAATTTAGTTGGACCAACTAGATTTGATCCAGGTGGATATCAGTGGCCACCCACCTTTTCCGACTGGTTCAAAATAGTTTTCTGGTAATTTTAGCAATTTACTATTTTTATGAAGTTTTAACTTCCGGGGCCATTTTGAGGGCCTAAATGAAGGTTTTTTGAGATTGAGGTTCTCATTGATAGACAAAGGCATAACCGAGCCCCCAAAATGAATCTCTTCGATGATACCTTTCCAACGAGTTATCATACGCCTAAAATAGAGATCGTATGCAAATGTTACGACCCCGAGAAGTTGATGTACTCAGTTACCGAAATGGGGCCCACATGACTTTTGGCACTTCAACTCCTAGGGTTAGGTTTTTGGATGTATAGGGTTTTTGGCATTCATGTTTATTGTAAAAAGGCCTTCAGAGCCTCATTGTAATCATATTCTTGCGAATGCGAGTAGCCGTCACATCTCTTCTCAGAGATAAGCTGCGACCATTCTATCGAGTCTTTCACTCTGTATTTTACAGTCTCTGTACATTTATTTCATTAATAGAAATCATGTATTACTGTATATATGTGTTTATGGTTGCATCTCTGATATACTTCTGTTATATTATTGAATATATGTGATATCCTTGTGCATTTCTTTATTATATCTCCAATCTCATTTCGTGCCAAAAATAATCTGGATTAGTGGTATCAAAGAAGGTTGTTCTTGATCGTTTTTTTCAGTGCATGTCCCCGATGAGGTCTAAGTATAGAAATTTGGGTCTGGATCTTATCTCTCTTGAGGAAAATCGCTCTTCCACACCCAAGAAACCCTCAATGGCGGAAGAAAATAAAAATGACGGAGAAGATGGTCTTATCATCCTGTTGCTTGAGCAAGCTCTCACGCAACAAAGGGATGGAATGATGGAGGATTTTTCCCACATCCTTGATATTCTTGTATTTGAAGGACAGATAGATGCAGAAGCCCTAGACAAATGGTTAAATATGCTAGAAGGTTATTTCTCTGTTCACAAATTTTTAGACAAAGAAAAGATCACCTTCGCAGTCCTTAAAGCTCTCCCCCATGTCAAACATTGGTGGGAAATTTATTGGGAGCAGAGTTCCATAGAGGATTATGAAATATATGGGGCTGATCCCACTTGGGATTTTTTTGTGAATGCGGTAAAGGAACAATATTATCCTGTTGGAAACTATGAGGACCAGTACATGAGATGGACTACACCGCGGAAAGAGAGGGGCCAAGCAGTTCTGAAGTTCACCAATACCTTCCATACCTTGCGCACCAATTTGGGTATCAAAGACTCTGAGTGACATTTGGTTCTGAAATACCATAGGGATCTACATAGATACATCTAGACTGAAATGGATTTTCTGGGCATCTCATCACTCGGTGTTGCGTATCGATGTGTTGTTAAAATCGAGCAGAAATTTAAGCACTAGAACAAACGGGATTTTGGATCTGTAAATCTGCAACAACAAAAGTATGACAAAGACAGCCCTAACAAATAGTCTCCTGAAAATCAGTCCAAGACACAGGAAAAGAAGGGTCACGGGAAGACAAAGAAGGACACCAGAAAATGGTGCGATTTCCACAAAATCCCCTGGCACAACACCAGTGAATGTCGCTCAAAATAGTCATTGGTGACTGAGATCAAAGACAAGGAGACGAACACTGATTCAGAATCTAATTTTGAAAATACTGGTAAAGGACAGATCATTGACACAAACCCCACTACTATTGTCGTGGCCGCAACAATTCAACCAGAATAACCAACATATCCCGAAGAGGGGGAGCGCCTTTTTCATTCACAGATCTGGGTGAAGGGGACCCCGCTGCATTTTATTGTTGATAGCAGAAGCCAAAAGAACCTTACCTCAGCAGAGGTCGTCAAACAGTTGGGATTTTTTACAAAACCACACCCACAACCATACAACATCGGGTGGCTTTGCCAAGGACGAGATCTCCATGTCAGCCAACAATGTCGATTGTCATACAACATCCATCCCTTCAAGAACGAGGTATTATGCGATGTTGCTCCACTGGATGTCTGTGATGTTCTCTTGGGAAAGCCATATATGTGGAAGCACCATACTATTTATGAGTCTCGACCCCACAGTGTCATTGTTACTTTGGGGGCTCATCTCTACAGAATACCAGAGGTAGTTTCGACTATTATTCCACCTAAAACGTGCCGCAAGGTAGTATCTCATACTACAAAATTTAGCTTCTTCACAATCTGTTCAAAAGGAGAACATAAGGACACTGCAACCACTACGGCCTCGCCCCAAGCACCTTCTATCCAACATAAGGAGGTGTAAAAGGCTGGAGAAAAGCACAAATACTCCTTTTGTAAAATTTCCTCTCATGTCTCTCGACTTGTTGAACAGCCTTAACCTCAACATGTTCTTGACATACTTCCATAAGCTGAGCAGAGCGATGTCTCCATCATTACAGGTAGCTCAAAAAGATGCAGATCCAACAAACTCTTTTCCCTCTCCCCCGGGAACTCAACGCAATGGAGACCATTGCTTCCTAAGGAGAGAGGATTGATCTAGGTGGATATCAGTGGTCACCCACCTTTTCCGACTGGCTCAAAATAGTTTTCTAGCAATTTTGGCAATTTACTATTTTTAGTAGGTTTTAACTTTCGGGGCCATTTTGAGGGCCTAAATGAAGGTTTTTCTAGATACAGGTTCTAAATGATAGTTGAAGGCATGATTGAGCCCCAAAAATGAATCTTATCGACAATACCTTTCCAATGAGCTATCATATGCTTAAAACGGAGATCGTATGCAAAAGTTACGACCCCGGGATGTTGATGTACTCACTTACCCAAATGGGGCCCACATGACTTTTGGCGCTTCATCTCCTAAGGTTAGGTTTTTGGATGTATAGGGATTTTGGCATTCCTTTTTATTGTAAAAATACCTTTAGAGCCTCATTGTAATCATCTTCTTGCGAATGAGAGTAGTCGTCACATTTCTTCTCAGAGATAAGCTGCCACATTTTATCGAGTCTTTTACTCGGTCTTTTACAGTCTCTGTACATTTATTTCATTAATAAAAATTGTGTAATACTGTATATTTGTGTTTATGGTTGCATCTCTGATATACTTCTATTATATTATTAAATATCTGCAATATCTCTGTGCATTTATTTATTATATCTCCGATCTCATTTCATGCCAAAAATAATCCAGATTATTGGTATCAGAGCAGGCTGTTCTTTATCGTTTTTTTTAGTGCATGTCCCCGACGAGGTCCGAGTATAGAAATTTGGGTCTCGAGCTTGTCTCTCTTGAGGACAATCTCTCTCACACACCCAAGAAACCCTCAATGGAAGAAGAAAAGAAAATGACGGAGCAAACAATCCTATCAGCCTGTTGCTTGAAAAATCTCTCACGCGACAGAGGGACAAAATGATGGAGAATTTTTCCCACATCCTTCAACACCTGCCGATATCAACAGGCGCATCTTCATCAAGCGACTACTTTGGAGGCAGCTCGCCTTTCAAGGTACAAATTAATTTTTATATTTCTGTATTTGAAGGACAGATAGATGCAGAAGCCCTAGACAAATGGTTAAATCTGCTAGAAGGTTATTTCTCTATTCACAAATTTTCCGACAAAGAAAAGATCACCTTCGCACTCCTTAAATCTCTCCCCCATGTCAAACATTGGTGGGAAATGTATTGGGAGTAGAGTTCCACATAGGATTCTGAAATATATGGGGCCGATCCCACTTAGGATTTGTTTGTGGATGTGGTAAAGGAACAATATTACCCTGTTGGAAACTATGAGGATCAATACATGAGATGGACCACACTACGACAAGAGAGGGGCCAAGCAGTTTCGGAGTTCACCAATACCTTCCATACCTTGCGCACCAAGCTGTGTATCAAAGACTCCGAGCGACATTTGGTTCTGAAAAACCATGGGGCTCTACACAGATACATCCAGACTCAAATGGATTTTCTGGACATCTCATCACTAGGTGCTACTTATCGATATGTTGTTAAAATCAAGAAGAAATTTAAGCACCAACAAATGGGATTTTTTATCTGTAAATCTGCAACAACCAAAGTATGACAAAGAAAACCCTAACAAACAGTCTCTCGAAAACCAGTCCAAGACATAGGAAAAGAAGGGTCACGGGAAGATAAAGGACACCAAAAAATTGTGTGATTTCCACAAAATCCCCTGGAACAACACCGATGAATGTCACTCAAAATAATCATTGGTGGTCAAGATCAAAGACAAAGAGTCGAACCCTGATTTAGAATCTGATTTTGAAAATACTGGTAAAGGACAGATCATTGACGCAGACCCCACTTCTATTGTCGCAACCGTAGCAATTCAACCAGAAGAACCAATAGACCCCGAAGAGGGGGAGCACTTTTTTCATTCAGATATGTGGGTGAAGGGGACCCCGTTGCATTTTATTGTTGATAGTGGAAGCCATAAGAACCTCGTCTCAGCAGAGGTTGTCAAACAGTTGGGATTGTCGACAACACCACACCAACAACCATACAACATTGGGTGGCTTCGCCAAGGAAAAGATCTCTATGTCAACCAGCAATGTCAATTTTCATATGGCATCCAACCCTTCAAGGATGAGGTATTATGTGATGTTTCTCAACTGTATTTCTGTGAGGTTCTCTTGGGCCAGCCATATATGTGGAAGCGTCATGTTGTTTATGAATCTCGACCCTGTAGTGTCATTGTTACTTGGGGGGATCATCTCTACAGAATACCAGAGGTAGTTACGACTATTGTTCCACCTAAAAAGTGTTGCAAGGTAGTATCTCATACTGCAAACTTCAACTTCTTCACAATCTGTACAAAAGGAGAACATAAGGACACTGCAACCACTGTGGCCTCACCCCAAGCACATTCTATCCAACAGAAGCAGGTCTACAAGGCTTCAACAAAGCCCAAAGATTCCTTCTGTACACCGTCCTCTCATGTATCTCGACTTGTTGAACAACCTCGACCTCAACAGGTTCTTGACATATGTCCACAAACTATGCAGCGCGATGTCTCCAACAATACAAGCAGCTCACCAAGATGTAGATCAAAAAAATATTTTTCCCTTTCCACTGGGAACTGAACACAATGGAAACCACTACTTCCTAAGGAGGGAGGATTGATCCAAGTGGATATTGGTGGCCACCCACCTTTTTCGACTGGCTCAAAACAATTTTCTGGCAATTTTGGAAATTTACTATTTTTAGCAGGTTTTAACTTTCGGGGCCATTTTGAGGGCCTAAATGAAGGTTTTTAGAGATCGAGTTTTTCAATGATATATGGAGGTATGATTGAGCCCCCAAAATGAATCTTCTCAATGATACCTTTCCAACGAGCTATCATACGCCTAAAACCAAGATCGTATGCAAAAGTTATGACCCCGGGAAGTTGATGTACTCACTTACCCAAACGGGGCCCAGATGAATTTTGGCGCTTCATATCCTAGGGTTAGGTTTATGGATGTCTAGTGTTTTTGGAATACTTGTTTATTGTGAATAGGCCTTCAAAGCCTCATTGTAATCATCTTCTTGCGAATGCGAGTAGCCATCACATCTCTTCTCACAGATAAGCTGCCACCATTCTATCGAGTCTTTCACTCTGTATTTTACAGTCTCTGTACATTTATTTCATTAATAGAAATTATGTATTACTATATATCTGTGTTTATGGTTGCATCTATGATATACTTCTATTATATTATTGAATATCTGTGATATCTATGTGAATTTATTTATTATATCTCCGATCTCATTTCATGCTAAAAATAATCTGGATCAGTGGTATCAGAGCAGGCTGTTCTTGATCATTTTTTTCAGTGCATGTCCCCGACGACATCCGAGTATAGAAATTTGGGTCTCGAGATTGTCTCTCTTGAGGAAAATCTCTCTCGAACACCCAAGAAACTCTCAATGGCGGAAGAAAATAAAAATTATGGAGCAAACGATCCTATCATCCTGTTGCTTGAGCAAGCTCTCACACGACAGAGGGAAAAAATGATGGAGAATTTTTCCCACATCCTTCAACGCCTGCCAATAGCAAGAGGCACATATTCATGAAGTGGCCACTTTGGAGGCACCTCACCTTTCGAGGTACAAGTTAACTGTGATATTCCTGTATTTGAACGATAGATAGATGTAGAAGCCCTAGACAAACAGTTAAATCTGCTAGAAGGTTATTTCTCTGTTCACAAATTTTTGGACAAAAAAAAGATCACCTTTGCACTCCTTAAATCTCTCCCCCATGTCAAACAATGGTGGGAAACTTATTGGGAGAAGAGTTCCACAGAGGATTATGAAATATATGGGGTCGATCCCACTTGGGATTTTTTTGTGGATGCGATAAACGAACAATATTACCCTATTGGAAACTATTAGGACCAGTACATGAGATGGACCACACTGTGGCAAGAGAGGGGCCAAGCAGTTCCAAAGTTCACCAACACCTTCTATACCTTACGCACCAAGTTGAGTATGAAAGACTCTGGTCGACATTTTCTTCTGAAAAACTGTGGGGCTCTACACAGTTACATCCAGAATGAAATGGATTTTATGGACATCTCATCGCTTGGTGTTGCTTATCGATATGCTATTAAAATCAAGCAGAAATTTAAGCACCAGAACAAACATGATTTTGGATCTCTAAATCTGCAACAACCAATGTATGACAAAGACAACCCTAACAAAAAGTTTCCCGAAAACCAGTCTAAGACACAGGAAAAGAAGGGTCACAAGAAGATAAAAAAGGAAACCAAAAAATGGTGTGATTTCCACAAAAGCCGCTGCCACAAAATCGATGAATGTCACTCAAAATAGTCATTGGTGGCTGAGATCAAAGACAAGGAGCCAAACCCTGATTCAGAATTCGATTATGAAAATATTGGTAAAGGATAGATCATTGATGCAGATTCCACTGTTATTGTCGCAACCGCAGTAATTCAACCAGAAGAACAAACAGATCCCGAAGAGGGGGATCGCTTTTTTCATTCACAGATGTGGGTGAAGGGGACCCCGCTGCATTTTATTGTTGATAGCCGAAGCCAAAAGAACCTCATCTCAACAGAGGTCATGAAATAGTTGGGATTGTCGACAACACCACACCCGCATCCATACAACATCAGGTGGCTTCGATAAAGACCAGATCTTCGTGTCAGCCAGCAATGTCGATTGTCATACGACATCCAGTACTTCAAGGACGAGGTATTATGTGATTTTGCTCAACTGGATTTATGTGATGTTCTCCAGGGTCAGCCATATATGTGGAAGGGCCATGTTGTTTATAAGTCTCGACCCTGTAGTGTCATTGTTACCTTGGGGGCTCATCTCTACAGAATACCAGAGGTATTTTTGACTATTGTTCCACCTAAAAAGTGTCGCAAGGTAGTATCTCATACTGCAAAATTTAGATTCTTCACAATCTGTTCAAAAAAAGAACAAAAGGACACTGCAACCACTACGTCCTCGCCCCAAGCACCTCCTATCCAACAAAAATAGGTCTACAAGGCTACAACAAAGTACAAAGATTCCTTTTGTACACCGTCCTCTCATGTATCTCGATTTGTTTAACATCCTCAGCCTCAACAGGTTCTTGACATACTTCCACAAACTGAGCAACGCGATGTCGCTAGCAATACAAACAACTCACTAAGATGTAGATCTAGCAAACGCTTTTACCTCTCCCCCGAGAACTCAATGCAATGGAGACCATTTATTCCTAAGGAGGGAGGATTGATCCAGGTGGATATCGGTGGCCACCCACCTTTTCCCACTGGCTCAAAACAATTTTTTGACAATTTTGATAATTTACTATTTTTAGCAGGTTTTAACTTCCAGGGCCATTTTCAAGGCCTAAATGAAAGTTTTTCGAGATCAAGGTTCTCAATGATAGATGAGGGCATGATTGATCCCCCAAAATGAATCTTCTTGATTATACCTTTCCAACGAGCTATCATACGCCTAAAACGAAGATCGTATGCAAACGTTATGACCCCGGGAAGTTGATGTACCCACTTACCCAAACGGGGCCCACATGACTTTTGGCGCTTCATTTCCTAGGGTTAGGTTTTTGGATGTCTAGGGTTTTTGGAATTCCTGTTTATTATGAAAATGCCTTCAGAGCCTCATTGTAATCATCTTCTTGCGAATGAGAGTAGTTTTCACATCTATTCTCAGAGATAAGCTGCCACCTTTCTATCGAGACTTTCACTTTGTATTTTATAGTTTTTGTACATTTATTTCATTAATATAAATCGTGTATTACTGTATATATGTGTTTATGGTTGCATATATGATATACTTCTATTATATTATTGAGTATCTTTGATATCTCTATGCATTTCTTTATTATATGTCCGATCTCATTTTGTGTCGAAAATAATCTGGATCAGTGGTATTAGAATAGGCTGTTCTTGATCGTTTTTTTCAGTGCATGTCCCTGATGTGGTTCAAGTATAGAAAGTTGGGTTTAGAGCTTGTATCTCTTGATGACAATCTCTCTCACACACTGTTACACATCAAAATCACTCAATTGGATAAGTGTCACATATTTCCTCTCACTTGTTGCAAGTGTCGCAACTCCCTTACAACTTGTCGCAAGTGTCGCAAGTTGGATATAGAGTGTCGTGAATGTTGTCGGATCATGTTATCACAACGACGACACTAAAGAGGCACTTGAAACATCTTATATACTTGGTTTGAAGGAAGAAACTGGTTCACTGAACTCAAACATCTCTTAACACCTAAGAGGGCTTCTAAATCAAGGGTTTGGAAGGGGAACACTCCCCTAAAAAACTGCCTGAGGAGCGTCGGCGCCCTTCTACCATGCCTCAGAAGTGTTATAATGCTTCTCCACCCCTTTGTAGAAGAGCTGCTCAGATTTGAAGCGCTGGCGCTTCCCTTGACTTGTTCAGGAGCGTTCTAACGCTCTGATGCCCCTTCTAAGGGAGCGCTCTCCATT
>JZKD02S1673215.1:401456-415018 GCA_000966675.3 Picea glauca | reverse complement strand
TCGGAGCGTGCAGGGACAAACGTCGGTTAAGAGGTACTTCTGTTACTTTCCCTTCTCATGCATTAGGCTTAGATAGATTCGAAAGAAATTCAGTGTCCATGATAAGCACTTTTCTATCTAGGGTTAAGGTCAAGCCTTAGAGGCAGATTTTCCTACAACACACACCCAAGAAACCCTCAAAGGTAGAAGAAAATAAAAATAACGGAGCAGACGATCCTATCAGCCTGTTGCTTGAGCAAGCTCTCATGCGACAGAGGGACGAAATGATGGAAAATTTTTCCCACATCCTTAGACACCTAGTGATAGCAATAGGAAAATATTCATCAAGTGACCAATTTGGAGGCACCTTGCCTTTCAAGGAACAAGTTAATTTTGATATTCCTGTATTTGAAGGACAGATAGATGCAGAAGCCCTAGACAAACGGTTAAATCTGCAAAAAGGTTATTTCTTTGTTCACAAATTTTCCGGAAAAGAAAATATCACCTTCACACTCCTTAAATCTCTCCCCTATGTCAAACATTGGTGGGAAACATATTGGGAGCAGAGTTCCACAGAGGATTCTGAAATATATGGGGTCGATCCCACTTGGGAGTTTTTTGTGGATGCAATAAAGGAACATTATTACCCTGTTGGAAACTATGAGGATCAATACATGAGATGGACCACACCACGACAATAAATGGGCCAAGTAGTTTCAAAGTTCACCAATACATTCCATACCTTGTGCACCAAGATGGGTATCAAAGACTCCGAGTGAAATTTGGTTCTGAAATACCGTGGGGCTGTACACAGATACCTCCAAACTGAAATGATTTTTCTGAACATCTCATCACTCGGTGCTTCTTATCAATATGCTGTGAAAATCAAGAAAAAATTTAAGCACCAAAACAAACGGGATTTTGGATATGTAAATCCACAAAAACCAAAGTATGACAAAGACAACTCTAACAAATAGTCTCCTGAAAACCAGTCCAAGACACAGGAAAATAAGGGTCATGGGAAGACAAAGAAGGACACTGAAAAATGGTGCAATTTCCACAAAATCCCCTAGCACAACACAGATGAATGTTGCTCAAAATAGTCATTAGTGGCCGATATCAAAGACAAGGAGCCGAACCCAGATTCAGAATCCAATTTTGAAAATACTTGTAAAGGACAGATCATTGATGCAGACCCCACTGCTAATGTTGCAACCACAACAATTCAACCAGAAGAACCAACAGATCCCAAAGAAGGGGAGCACCTTTTTCATTCACATATGTGGAAGAAGGGGACCCCGCTGTATTTTATTTTTGATAGACAAAGCTTGAAGAACCTCTTCTCAGCAGAGGTCGTTAAACAGTTGGGATTGTCGACAACACCGCACCTGCAGCCATACAACATCGGGTGGCTTCGCCAAGGAGGTGATCTCCGTGTCAGCCAACAATGTTGATTGTCATACAACATCCAACCCTTTAAAGATGAGGTATTATGTGATGTTGCTCCACTCAATGTCTGTGATGTTCTCTTGGGCCAGTCATATATGTGGAAGTGCCATGCTATTTATGAGTCTCGACCCTGTAGTATCATTGTTACCTTTGGGGATCATCTTTACAGAATACCAGAGGTAGTTCCAACTATTGTTCCACCTAAAAAGTGCCGCAAGGTAGTATCTCGTATTGCAAAATCTAGATTCTTCACAATCTATTGAAAAGGAGAACAGAAGGACATTGTAACCACTACAACCTCGCCCCAAGCACCTTCTATCCAACATAAGCAGGTCTACAAGGCTATAGAAAAGTGCAAAGATTCCTTATGTACACCGTTCTCTCATGTATCTCGATTTATTGAACAACCTCAGCCTCAACAGGTTCCTAACATACATCCAGAAACTGAGCAGCGTGATGTCTCCAACAATACAAGCAGCTCACCAAGATGCAGATCCATCAAACACTTTTCCCTCTCCCCGGAGAACTCAACACAACGGAGACCATTTATTCCTAAGGAGGGATTATTGATCCAAGTGGATATCGGTGGCCACCCACCTTTTCTGACTGGTTCAAAACAATTTTCTGACAATTTTGGCAATTTACTATTTTTAGTAGGTTTTAACTTTCGGGGCCATTTTGAGGGCCTAAATGAAGGTTTTTCATGATTGAAGTTCTCAAATATAACCTAAATCATGATTGATCACCCAAACTGAATCTCCTCGACGATACCTTTCCAATGAGCTATCATACGCCTAAAACGGAGATCGTATACAAAAGTTACAACCTCGAGAAGTTGATGTACTCACTTACCCAAATGGGGCCCACATGACTTTTGGCGCTTCATCTCCCAGCGTTAGGTTTTTGGCATACTTGTTTGTTGTAAAAAGGAATTCAGAGCCTCATTGTAATCATCTTCTTGCGAATGCGAGTACCCGTCACATCTCTTCTCAAAGATAAGCTGCCACCATTCTATCGAGTCTTTCACTCTATATTTTACAGTCTCTGTACATTTATTTCATTAATAGAAATCGTGTATTGCTTTATATCTGTGTTTATGGTTGCATATATGATATACGTCTATTATATTATTGAATATCTGTGATATCTCTATGCATTTCTTTATTATATCTTCGATCTCATTTTGTGCCGTAAATAATCTGGATCAGTGGTATCAGAGCAAGCTGTTCATGATCATTTTTTTCAGTGCATGTCCTTGACGAGGTTTGAGTATAGAAAGTTGGGTCTCGAGCTTATCTCTCTTGAGGAAAATCGCTCTCTCACACCCAAGAAACCCTCAATGGTGGAAGAAAAGAAAAACGACAGAGTAGACGATCCTATCAGCCTGTTGCTTGAGCAAGCTCTCACGTGACAGAGGGACGAAATGATGGAGAATTTTTCCCACATAATTCAATGCCTACCGATAGAAACAAGTGCATTTTCATCAAGAATCCACTTTGGAGGCACCTCGCCTTTCAAGGTACAAGTGAATTTTGATATTCTTGTATTTGAAGGATAGATAGATGCACAAGCCCTAGACAAACAATTAAATATGCTAGAAGGTTATTTCTTTGTTCACAAATTTTTCGAAAAAGAAAATATCACCTTCGCACTCCTTAAAGATCTCCCCCATGTCAAACATTAGAGGGAAACTTATTGGGAGTAGAGTTCCACAGAGGATTCTGAAATATATGGGGCTGATCTCACTTAGGATTTTTTTGTGGATGCGGTAAATGAACAGTGTTACCCTGTTGGAAACTATGAGGACCAATACATGAGATGGACCACACTGTAGCAAGAGAGGGGACAATCAGTTCAAAAATTCACCAATACCTTCCATACATTGCGCACCCACCTGGGAATCAAAGGCTCTGAGCCACATTTGGTTTTGAAATACCGTGGGGCTCTACACAGATACATCCAGGCTGAAATGGATTTTCTGGACATCTCATCACTCGGTGCTGCTTATCGATATGCTGTTAAAATCGAGCAGAAATTTAAGCACCGGAACAAACGGGATTTTGGATCTGTAAATCCGCAACAACCAAAGTATGACAAAGATATCCCTAACAAACAGTCTCTTGAAAACCAGTCCAAGGCACAGGAAAAGAAGGGTCACGGGAAGACATAGAAGGACACTGAAAAATGGTGCAATTTCCACAAAATCCCCTGGCACAACACCGATGAATGTGGCTCAAAATAGTCATTGGTGGCCAAGATCAAAGACAAGGAGCTAAACCCTGATTCAGAATCTGATTATGAAAATACTGGTAAAGGACATATGATTTACGTAGACTCCACTGCTATTTTCACAACCGCAAAAATTCAACCAGAAGAACCAATAGATCCCGATGAGGGGGAGCACCTTTTTCATTCAAATATGTGGGTGAAGGGAACCCTGCTGCATTTTATTGTTTATAGCGGAAGCCAGAAGAACCTCATCTTAGCAGAGATCGTCAAACAGTTGGGATTGTTGAAAACCCACACC
Organism: Picea glauca; assembly: GCA_000966675.3. Classification (NCBI taxonomy): domain Eukaryota; kingdom Viridiplantae; phylum Streptophyta; class Pinopsida; order Pinales; family Pinaceae; genus Picea; species Picea glauca. The sequence goes on along the minus strand of JZKD02S1673215.1, from coordinate 411,063 downwards.
CACATCCATACAACATCGGTGGCTTCGCCAAGGATGAGATATCTGTGTCAGCCAGCAATGTCGATTGTCAAACGACATCCAATGCTTCAGGGATGAGGTATTATGTCATGTTGCTCCACTGGATGTCTGTGATGTTCTCTTGGTCTAACCATATATGTGGAAGCACCATGTTGTTTATGAGTCTCGACCCCTTAGTGTCATTGTTACTTTAGGGGCTCATCTCTACAGAATAACAGAGGTAGTTCTGACTATTTTTCAACCTAAAATGTGCCACAAGGTAGTATCTCATACTATAAAATTTAGCTTCTTCACAATCTGTTCAAAAGGAGAACAGAAGGACACTGGAACCACTACGGCCTCACCCCAAGCACTTTCTATCCAACAGAAGCAGTTCTACAAGGTTGCAGAAAAGGGAAAATATTCCATCTTTACACCATCCTCTCATGTATCTCTACTTGTTGAACAACCTCATCCTCAAAAAGTTCTTGACATACTTCCACAAACTGAGCAGCGCGATGTCTCCAACAATTCAAGCAGCTCACCAAGATGTAGATCCAACAAACGCTTTTCCATCTCCCCCAGGAACTCAACACAATGGATACCATTTCTTCCTAAGGAGGTATGATTGATCCAGGTGGATATTGGTGGCCATGCACCATTTCCGACTGGCACAAAATAGTTTTCGGGTAATTTTGGCAATTTACTATTTTTAGCAGGTTTGAACTTCCGAGGCCATTTTGAGGGCTAAAATAAAGGTTTTTTGAGATCAAGGTTCTAAATTATGCTTGAAGTCATGATTGAGCCCCCAAAATGAATCTCCTCTAGGATACCTTTCCAACGAGCTATCATATGCCTAAAACGAAGATTGTACTGAAAAGTTACAACCCCGGGAAGTTGATATACTCACTTACCCAAACGAGACCCACATGACTTTCGACGCTTCATCTCCTAGGGTTAGGTTTTTGGATGTCTAGGGTTTTTTGAATTCCTGTTTATCGTAAAAATGCCTTCAGAGCCTCATTGCAATCATCTTTTTGCGAATGCGAGTAGCCGTCACATCTCTTCTCAGAGATAAGCTTCCACCATTCTATCGAGTCTTTCACTCTGTATTTTATAGTCTCTGTACATTTATTTCATTAATAGAAATCGTGTGTTATTGTATATCTTTGTTTATGGTTTCATATTTGATATACTTATGTTATATTATTGAATATTTATTATATCTTTATGCATTTCGTTATTATATCTCCGATCTCATTTCGTGCCAAAAATAATCTGGATCAGTGGTATCAGAGCAGGCTGTTCTTGATCAATTTTTTTGGTGAATGTCCCCGACGAGGTCTAAGTCTAGCAATTTGGGTCTCGAGATTGTCTCTCTTGAGGAAAATCAATCTCTCACACCCAAGAAGCCCTCAATGGTGAAAGAAAAGAAAAATGACGGAGAAAACGATCCTATCAGCCTGTTGCTTGAGCAAGCTCTCACGCGACAGAGGAACTAAATGATGGAGAAATTTTCCCACATCCTTCAACGCCTTTCGATAGAAACATGAAAATCTTAATCAAGTGGCCAGTTTGGAGGCCCCTTGCCTTTCAAGGTACAAGTTAATTTTGATATTCCTATATTTCAAGGACAGATAGATGCAGAAGCCCTAGAAAAATGGTTAAATCTGCTAGAAGGTTATTTCTCTATTCACAAATTTTCCGACAAATAAAAGATCACCTTCGCACTCCTTAAATATCTCCCCCATGTCAAACATTGGTGGGAAAATTATTGGGAGCATAGTTCCACAGAGGATTCTGAAATATATGGGGTCTATCCCACTTGGGATTTTTTTGTGGATGCGGTGAAGGAACAATATTACCCTATTGGAAACTATGAGGACTAGTACATGAGATGGAACACATTGCGGCAAGAGAGGGGATAAGCAATTCCATAGTTCACCAATACCTTCCATACCTTGCGCACCAAGCTAGGTATCAAAGACTCCGAGCAACATTTGGTTCTGAAATACCGTGGGGCTCTACACAAATACATCTAGACTGAAATGGATTTTCTGTACATCTCATCACTCGGTGCTACTTATCGATATGTTGTTAAAATCGAGAAGAAATTTAAGCACCAAAACAAATGGGCTTTTGGATCTGTAAATCCGAAACAACCAAAGTATGAAAAATACAGCCCTAACAAATAGTCTCTCGAAAACCAGTCCAAGACACAGGAAAAGAAGGGTCACAGGAAGACAAAGAAGGACACCAAAAAATAGTGTGATTTCCACAAAATCACCTAGCACAACACCGATGAATGTTGCTCAAAATAATCATGGGTGGCCGAGATGAAAGAAAGGGAGTTGATCCCTGATTCAGAATCCAATTATGAAAATACTGGTAAAGGACAGATCATTGACACAAACTCCACTGCTATTGTCGCAACTGTAGCAATTCAACCAGAAGAACCAACAAATCCTGAAGAGGGGGAGTGCCTTTTTCATTCATAGATGTGTGTGAAGGGGACCCTGCTGCATTTTATTGTTGATAGCAGAAGCCAGATGAACCTCATCTCAGCAGAGGTCGTCAAATAGTTGGGATTGTTGACAACACCACACCCATAACCATACATTATCGGGTGGCTTCACCAATGAGGAGATCTCCATGTCAGCCAGCAATTTTGATTGTCATACGACATCCAACCCTTCAAGGATGATGTATTATGTGATGTTGCTCCAATGGATGTTTGTGATGGTCTCTTGGTCCATCCATATATGTGGCAGTGTCATTATGTTTATGAGTCTCGACCCCGTAGTGTCATTGTTACTTTGGGGCTCATCTCTACATAATACCATAGGTAGTTTTGACTATTGTTCCACCTAAAAAGTGCCGCAAGGTAGTATCTCATACTGCAAAATTTAGCTTCTTCACAATCTGTTCAAAAGGAGAAAAGAAGGACACTGTAACCACTTCAGCCTCGCCCCAAGCACCTTCTATTCAATAGAAGCAGGTCTACAAGGCTGCAACAAAGCGCAAATATTCCTTCTGTACACCATCCTCTCATGTATCTCAACTTGTTGAACAGCCTTAGCCTCAACAGGTTCTTGACATACTTTCAGAAACTGAGCAGCACGATGTCTCTAGCAGTACAAGCAACTCACCAAGATGTAGATCCAGCGAATGCTTTTCCCTCTCCCCCAGGAACTCAACACAATGGATACCATTTCTTCCTAAGGAGGGAGGATTGATCCAGGTGGATATCGGTGGCCACCCACCTTTTCTGACTGGCTCAAAATAGTTTTCTGGCAATTTTGACAATTTACTATTTTTAGCAGGTTTTAACTTCCAGGGCCATTTTGAGGGCCTAAATGAAGGTTTTTTGAGATCAAGGTTCTCAATGATATTTGAATGCATGATTGATCCCCCAAAATGAATCTCCTTGACGATACCTTTCCAAGGAGCTATCATATGCCTAAAACAGAGATCGTATGCAAACGTTACGACTCCGGGAAGTTGATGTACTCACTTACCCAAACAGGGCCCACATGACTTTTGGCGCTTCATCTCCTAGGGTTAGGTTTTAGATGTCTAGGGTTTTTGGCATTCTTGTTTATTGTAAAAATGCCTTCGGAGAGTCATTGTAATCATCTTCTTACGAATCCTAGTAGCCGTCACATCTCTTATCAGAGATAAGTTGCCACTATTCTATCGAGTCTTTCACTATGTATTTTACAGTCTCTGTACATTTATTTCATTAATAGAAATCATGTATTACTGTATATCTGTGTTTATGGTTGCATGTTTGATACACTTTTGTTATATTATTGAATATCTGTGATATCTCTGTGCATTTCTTTATTATATCTCTGATCTCATTTCGTGCCGAAAATAATTCGGATCAGTGGTATCAGAGCAAGCTGTTCTTGATCATTTTTTCAGTGCATGTCCCCGACGAGGTCCGAGTATAGAAAGTTGGGTCTCGAGCTTGTCTCTCTTGAGGAAAATCACTTTTGCACACCCAAGAAACCCTTAATTGCAAAAGAAAAGAAAAATGATGGAGTAGACGATCAAATTAACCTGTTGCTAGAGCAAGCTCTCATGCAATAGAGGGACGAAATGATGGAGAATTTTTCTCACATCCTTCGATGCCTTCCAATAGAAAAAAGCGCATCTTCATTAAGAGACCACTTTGGAGGCACCTCGCCTTTCAAGGTACAAGTTAATTTTGATATTCCTGTATTTGAAGTACATATATATGCAGAAGCACTAGACAAATGGTTAAATCTGCTAGAAGGTTATTTCTCTGTTCACAAATTTTTCAACAAAGAAAAGATCACCTTCACACTCCTTAAATCTCTCCCCCATGTCAAACATTGGTGGGAAACTTATTGGGAGCAGAGGTCCACAGAGGATTCTGAAATATATGGGGTCGATCCCCCTTGGGATTTTTTTTGTGGATGCGATAAAGGAACAGTAATACCATGTTGGAAACTATGATGACCAGTACATGAGATGGACCACACTATGGAAAGAGAGGGGTCAAGAAGTTCTAGAGTTCACCAATACCTTCCATACCTTGTGCACCAAGCTAGGTATCAAAGACTCCGAGTGACATTTGGTTCTGAAATACCATGGGGCTCTACATAGATACATCCATACTGAAATGGATTTTCTCGACATCTCATCACTCGGTGTTGCTTATCGATATCCTGTTAAAATCGAGAATAAATTTAAGAACTAGAACAAACAGGATTTTGGATCTGTAAATCCACAACAACCAAAGTATGACAAAGACAACCCTAACAAAGAGTCTCCCAAAAACCAGTCCAAGACACAGGAAAAGAAGGTTCACGGGAAGAAAAAGAAGGACACTGGAAAATGGTGCAATTTCCACAAAAGCCCCTAGCACAACAACGATGAATGTCGCTAAAAACCGTCATTGGTGGTCGATATCAAGGACAAGGAGCCGAACCCTGATTCAGAATATGATTCTGAAAATACTGGTAAAGGACAAATCATTGACGCAGACCCCATTGCTATTGTCGCAATCGCAACAATTCAACCAGAAGAACTAATAGATATCCAAGAGGGGGAGGGCCTTTTTCATTCACAGATGTGGGTGAAGGGGACCCCACTACATTTTATTGTTGATAGTGGAAGTCAGAAGAACCTCATCTCAGCAGAGGTCGTTAAACAATTAGGATTGTCGACAACACCACACCTGTAGCCATACAACATCGGGTGGCTTCACCAAGGATGAGATCTCCATGTCAGACAACAATGTTTATTGTCATATGGCATCCATCCCTTTAAGGACGAGGTATTATGTGATGTTTCTCCACTGGATGTCTGTAATGTTCTCTTGGGCCAGCCATATATGTGGAAGCACCATGTTGTTTATGAGTCTCGACCCCGTAGTGTCATTGCTACTTTGGGGGCTCATCTCTACAGAATACCATAGGTAGTTCCGACTATTTCTCCACCTAAAAGGTGTCACAAGGTAGTATCTCATACTGCAAAATTTAGCTTCTTCACAATCTGTTCAAAGGGAGAACAAACGAACACTGCAACCACTAAGGCGTCACCCCAAGCACCTTCTATCCAACAGAAGTAGGTCTACAAGGCTACAACAAAGCGCAAAGATTCATTTTGTACGCCATCCTCTCATGTATCTCGACTTGTTGAACAACCTCAACCTCAACAGGTTCTTGACATATTTCCACAAACATAGCAGCACAATGTCTTCAGCAATACAGGAAGCTCACCAAGATGCAGATCCAACAAACACTTTTCCCTCTCCCCCGATAACTCAACGCAATGGAGACCATTTTTTTGTAATGAGGGAGGATTGATCCAGGTGGATATCAGTGGCCACCCACCTTTTCCGACTGGCTCAACATAGTTTTCTCACAATTTTGACAATTTACTATTTTTAGTAGGTCTTAACTTTCGGGGCCATTTTGAGGGCCTAAATGAAAGTTTTTTGAGATCAAGGTTATCAATGATAGCCAAAGGCATGGTTGATTAGCTAAAATGAATCTCCTCAATGATACCTTTCCAATGAGATATCATACGTCTAAAACGAAGATCGTATGCAAACGTTACGACCCTGGGAAGTTGATGTACTCACTTACCCAAACGGGGCCCACATGACTTTTGGCACTTCATAACCTAGGGTTAGGTTTTTGGATGTCTAGGGTTTTTGGCATTCTTGTTTATTGTAAAAATTCTTTCAAAGCATCATTGTAATCATCTTCTTGCGAATGCGAGTAGCCGTCACATCTCTTCTTAGAGATAAGATGCTACCATTCTATCGAGTCTTTCACTCTATATTTTACAGTCTCTCTACATTTATTTCATTAATAGAAATCGTGTATTATTGTATACTTGTGGTTATGGTTGCATATCTGATATACATCTGTTATATTATTGAATATCTGCGATATCTCTATGCAATTATTTATTATATCTCTGATCTCATTTCGTGTCGAAAATAATCCAGATCAGTGGTATCATAGCATGTTGTTCTTGATCATTTTTTTCAGTGCATGTCCTCGACGAGGTCCGAGTATAGCAAATTGGGTCTCTAGATTGTATCTCTTGAGGAAAATCACTCACTCACACCCAAGAAACCCTCAATGATGGAAGAAAAGAAAAATGAGGGAGCAGACGATCCTATCATCCTGTTTCTTGAGCAAGCTCTCACGTGACGGAGGGACAAAATGATAGAGATTTTTTCCCAAATCCTTCAACGCCTTCCGATAGAAACAAGTGCATCTTCATCAAGTGGCCACTTTGGAGGCACCTTGTCTTTCAAGTTACAAGTTAATTTTGATATTCCTGTATTTGAAGGACAGATAGATGCAGAAGCCCTAGACAAATGGTTAAATTTTCTCGAAGGTTATTTCTCTGTTCACAAATTTCCTGACAAAGAAAAGATGACCTTCGCAGTCATTAAAGCTCTCCCCCATGTCAAACATTGGTGGGAAACTTATTGGGAGCAGAGTTCCAAAAAGGATTATGAAATATATGGGGCCGATCCCACTTGGTATTGTTTTGTGGATGTAACAAAGGAACAGTATTACCTTGTTGGGAACTATGAAGACCAGTACATGAGATGGACCACACTGCGGCAAGAGAGGGGCCAAGAAGTTACAGAGTTAACCAATACCTTCCATACCTTGTGCACCAAGCTGGGTATCAGAGACTCCAAGCAATATTTGGTTCTGAAATATTGTAGGGTTCTACACAGATACATCCAGACTGAAATTGATTTTCTGGACATCTCATCACTCGGTGTTGCTTATTGATATGCTTTTAAAATAAACCATAAATTTAAGCACCAGAACAAACAGGATTTTGGATCTGTAAATCTGCAACAACCAAAGTATGACAAAGACAACCCTAACAAACAGTCTCCCGAAAACCAGTCCAAGACACAGGAAAATAATGGTTATGGTAAGACAAAGGAGGACACCAGAAAATGGTGCGATTTCCACAAAATCCCCTGGAACAACACCGATGAATGTCGCTCAAAATAGTCATTGGTGGTTGAGATCAAAGAGAAGGAGTTGAACCCTGATTCAGAATTTGATTCTAAAAATACTGGTAAAGGACAGATCATTGACGCAGACTCCACTACTATTGTTGCAACCGCAACAATTCAACCAGAAGAGCCAACAGATCCCGAAGAGGTTGAGCGTCTTTTTCATTCATAGATGTGGGTGAAGGGGACCCTGCTGCATTTTATTTTTGAAGGTGGAAGCTATAAGAACCTCATCTCAGCAGAGGTCGTCAAATAGTTGGGATTGTCGAAAACACCACACCCACAACCATACAACATCGGGTGGCTTATTCAAAGACGAGATCTCCGTGTCAGCCAGCAATGTCGATTGTCATATGGCATCCAACCCTTCAAGGATGAGGTATTATGTGATGTTTCTCCATTGGATGTTTGTGATGTTCTCTTGGGCCAGCCATATATGTGAAAGTGCCATGTTGTTTATGAGTCTCGACCCCGTAGTGTCATTGTTACTTTGGGGGCTCATCTCTACAGAATACTAGAGGTAGTTCTAACTATTGTTCTACTTAAAAAGTGTCGTAAGGCAGTATCTCATATTGCAAAATTTAGCTTCTTCGTAATCTGTTCAAAAGGAGAACAGAAGGACACTGCAACCACTATGGCCTCGCCCCAAGCACCTTCTATCCAACAGAAGCAGGTCTACAAGGTTGCAACAAAGCACGTAGATTCCTTCTGTACACTATCCTCTCATGTATCTTGACCTGTTGAACAACCTCAACCTCAACAGGTTCTTGACATACTTCCACAAACTGAGTAGCGCGATGTCTCCAGCAATACAAGTAGCTCACCAAGATGTAGATCTAGCAAACACTTTTCCCTCTCCCCCGGGAACTCAACGCAATGGAGAACATTGCTTCCTAAGGAGGGAGGATTGATCTAGGTGGATATCAGTGGCCAACAACCTTTTCCAACTGGCTCAAAATAGTTTTCTGGCAATGTTGGCAATTTACTATTTTTAGCAGGTTTTAACTTCCGGGGCCATTTTGAGGGCCTAAATGAAGGTTTTTCAAGATCTAGGTTTTAAATTATAGCCAAATGCATGATTGAGACCCCAAAATGAATCTCCTTGATGATACCTTTCCAACGAGCTATCATACACCTAAAACGAAGATTGTATGCAAAAGTTACGACCCCGGGAAGTTGATGTACTCACTTACCCAAATGGGGCCCACATGACTTTTGGCGCTTCATCTCCTAGGGTTAGGTTTTTGGATGTCTAGGGTTTTTGGCATTCCTGTTTATTGTAAAAAGGATTTCAGAGCCTCATTGTAATTATCTTCTTGCGAATGCGAGTATCCGTCACATCTCTTCTCAGAGATAAGCTGCCACCATTCTATCGAGTCTTTCAGACTGTATTTTACAGTCTCTATACATTTATTTCATTAATATAAATTGTATATTATTGTATATATATGTTTATGGTTTCATATCTGATATAATTTTGTTATATTATTGAATATCTGTGATATCTCTATGCATTTCTTTATTATATCTGCGATCTCATTTCATGCCGAAAATAAATACGAATCAATGGTATCAGAGCAGGTTGTTTTTGATCATTTTTTTCAGTGCATGTCCTCGATGAGGTCCTATTATAGAAAGTTGGTTCTTTAGCTTGTTTGTCTTGACAAAAATCGCTCTCACACACCCAAGAAACCCTCAATGGCAGAAGAAAAGAAAAATGACGGAGCAGACGATCCTATCAGCCTGTTGCTTGAGCAAGCTCTCATGTGACAATGGGACGAAATGATCGAGAATTTTTCCCACATCCTTCAACACCTTCCGATAGAAAGAGGTGCATCTTCATCAAGTGGCCACTTTGGAGGCACCTCGCCTTTCAAGGTACAAGTTAATTTTGGTATTCCTGTATTTGAAGGATAGATAGATGCAGAAGCCCTAGACAAATGGTTAAATCTGCTAGACGGCTATTTCTCTGTTCACAAATTTTTCGACAAAGAAAAGATCACCTTCGCACTCCTTAAAGATATCCCCCATTTAAAACATTGGTGGGAAACTTATTGAGAGCAGAGTTCCACAGAG
>JZKD02S1673215.1:386153-397216 GCA_000966675.3 Picea glauca | reverse complement strand
TTAGAAGTGGGTTAACCCTAAAATAAGGAAAGTGGGGCCAAGTGACCTAGAAGATGTTTTTAAGGAATCTACTTGGAGAGTATAAATAAGAGGCAAGGCTCTCTCATTTTAATAAAACTTGAGAATATTGAATATCTATAGGTTTCTTAGGTAACCAAGTTTGTTTGATGGATAACATTATGAGTTATGATATATTTTTAGATAATACTATTATATATGGATAGTACATGTCATTCCATTTCTGTTGGTATGTGGAACGTCACATAACTCCTCACAGTTTGAGAGTTATGGCCTTACGAAGTTGGAGGACCCTCATATGCCATCTAGAAGCCCCAAAAGGTTAAAGTAGTCAAAGTGGTTTAAGAGATTTTAAGAGGTAAATAATAAAGTGAAGTAATGATTGTGTTATAATTCAAAGTGAATACAAAATAAATTATTTCAATAATAAATTTAATGGAGAAATTAGAAGTGGGTTAACCCTAAAATAAGGAAAGTGGAGCCAAGTGACCTAGAAGATGTTTTTAAGGAATCTACTTGGAGAGTATAAATAAGAGGCAGGGCTCTCTCATTTTAATAAAACTTGAGAATATTTAAAATCTATAGCTTTCTTAGGTAACCAAGGATGTCTAAGCCGGAATTTTGATGGAAGGTGAAGAAAATAAGGCCGAAATGGAAGGAAGGATAAATTCGTTTGATGGTGTTTTCTAAGGTATGTTATTTACAGGTCATCTCACCATTTTCGCTATAACTTTTTTTCTGTAATGATTCAGACCGTTAAATTGCTATGACACTGAGAAAACATATCCAATTACCCTTGGTAAAAAATTTATCTTGTGGGTCATTGTGGTTTTGCATTTACACTCCGTGGAAAATAGGGTTTGTGGCTAGTCCTGAAACTAGTCAAAAACATTTGTTTCAGGTAAAAACGTCATAAATTCTTCATAATAGATCCAAATTAAGTGAAACAAAATGTGTTGGTTAGGTTATAGTATTTAGTATTTTGTTTCATAGTTTCAGATAAATTCAACAAATATTCTGTGCGAGGAACGCTCTACAGGATCGCTCTCTAGAATAATCCATAATTCAGCAAGGTATGCCATTTTTTCTATAACTCATTTTATGTGAGGTTCCAAGTAGTGAAACCTGGAGGAATTTCATAAAACAAAATGAAGAACATTGTTTATCAGTTTTAGATGTTTATACATTACAGGTACAAAGTTATGATTACTTCAAGTTAGAGTTGTCGACTAGTCCAAAACTGGGAATGTGAGACTAAAGAAAAGTTTGATGAAAATGCTAGTCTCTTGTTGTTGAAGTTAAGGAAGGTTTGTATGAATTTTATCATATACACAAGGTCTATTACAGAGCTACAAATCATATTTTTATGATGAAATTGATGAGGGAGTTTGGTTGAGGTACATGTTGAGTACATGGTTTAGACAAGTAGTTGATGAGTTGGCACATACATGAGGTGTATTGTTGATGATGTTGGTACATATTGATGAGTCATAGTTGATGATTAGTTGACACATGATTGGTACATACTTGGTACATGGTTGGATGCACTTGTTTATGGTACATATTGATCACAGGTTATTTAGTACAGGTTGGTGCATGGTTGATTCACTTGTTTATGGTACAGATTGATTACAGGTTGAGGTACAGGTTTATGCATGGCTAATGTATGGTTCATATTTATTGGTACAGGTTTACAGTGGTATATCTCAGAGTGATAGGTTGACAGTGGTTCCATCATTCTACTTCTACTTCAGGGTGGTAGGACGGGGCAAGGACAGGTGGTTATAGCCACCTTCTGATTGCAGCCAGAGAACATAGGGGGTTGTATCCTCCTTTTGGTTGTAGCCAGAGAATTCAGGAGTTGGAGCTTCCCTCAGGTTGTAGCCTGAGAAACTAGGGGGTTGGATCCTCCTTCCAATTGCAGCTGGAAAACAAAGGAAGTTGGTGCTTCCAATGAATTTAATTCTTCAAGACATATAAGAAAAATCATTTCGTGGTTTTCTCCTGATTTGAGTTTCCACGTAAAACACTGGTGTACTGTGTATGTGTATGTTTGTTTATTTTTTCATTACTTATTTACTCTGCAGCTATTGGATGATAATGCTTCATTGATATAACACTTGGATTATATGGTTAAAAAGGATTAAATTACTCTATTACTGATTCACCCCCCCTCTTAGTAATCCAAAAACCACAACACCAAAATAATACCTTTATTGATTGGAAACAATGTTCACTTGCCTCTTTGAGGGGGCAAGCTCCATCAAAGAAACACTCGATTACAATAATTCTCAATAAAAAACTTATCATATCATCTACTCTTATTTATACTAAATCTATCTATCCAAAAGAACAATCTAGAGGAAGATCCTTCTAGAAGCAGAAGCTTCTATTAGGTCTTCTTACATTTTACTTATTCTTCCTTGTTTCTAGGACTTATTAATATTGGTGTTTATTACATGGAATTATATTATTCTACCTACGTGAGGGGTTAGGGAGGTTAGGTCCCTAACACATGGCCTCCGTGGTAGGTCACTCCATGCATCAAAAGCAAGAGGACAAGGTTGTGGAAGAGTACAAAGACATCTTCTCCTCAACCACTAGGGTACCACTGCATTGTCAGCTCAAGAATTCAATCGATCTAACCCCCGATGCACCGCTACGCAATGGGCCAATATATCATTTATTTCTATTAAAAAATGAGGAAATCAAGCACATATCCAAGAGATTCTCGAAAAGGGTCACATCCATCCAATATCATCACCTTTTGGAATCCTAATAATTCTTGTGAAGAATAAATATGAGATCTGATGACTCTGCATTGATTACCGGGCCATAAATAAAATCACGGTCGGGAACTGATACCCAATTCCTTGAATTGACAATATCCTTGACCAACTCAAGGGGGAAAAATACTTCAGTAAGATTGATTTGAATTATGGCTACCACTAGGTCCCAATAGAGTAGAACGATGTATGGAATACATCCTTCAAGTCCAAATAAGGTCTTTTTGAATGGTTGGTCATGCCTTTTGGCTTGAAAAATTCCCCAACAAATTTCATGAGGATGTTGGAGGATATCTTACGTCCTTTCACAAATTATTTTGTGTTGGTGTATTTGGATGAACTATTATCTTCAACAAGAGTTGGGAGGAGCACTTGCAGCATATTCAACTGGTTCTGCACACTCTACGACAACACAAGATATATACAAATTTGGAAAAATTATCCTTCGGCATGAACATGGTCCAATACCTAGGACACATTGTTGATGAGGAAGGGGTGCATGTTGATCCAACCAAGATCCATGTCATTCATGACTTTTCAAGTCCGTCCACACTCACTGAGCTTCAAATCTTCTTATCCCTTGTCAATTTCTATCACAGGTTAGTGTTGGGATTCTACCACATTGCATTGACCCTTAGCCAAGTAACAAAGGGTGGTGGTAAGGAATCGTTCATGTGGGGCCAGTCAAAACAAAAAGAGTTTGATGATTTGAAGAAATTCTTTTTCTCAACCCTGGTGGTATCAATACCTAATGTACAACATCCTTTTGAGATAGAGACATATGCTTCAGACTATGCTTTGGGTGCAATTCTCACTCAACACGGATATCCCATGGCCTATCATAGTGAAACACTATCATATAGTGTTTGTAATTAACCCACTTATGACAAAGAAATGTACTCCATTATACAAGTCTGCCACCAGTGGAGGCATTAAATTCTCGGGAAGGATATAGTCATCCACATTGATCATAAGCCTCTGCAATTCTTACAGACATAAGGCAAATTATAGAATGACCTCCATTAGAAGTGGTCCACATACTTGCAGTAGTTTCATATAAACATCAAGTATAAGACATGGAGCACCAACCGCATCACTGAATGCCTCAATTGACCTCCAGTTGCAACACTAACCATGGTGCTACACTCCTGTGGACATGATACCTCTAGCTGCCGCAACTCTACGAGAAAATTTTCGATTTCGCCACTATCTACGATATGTTGGGAACAAACAAAATTTTCATTGATTTCCATCTTTAGGATGTGTTGTTGTGCCATTTAGGCCATATTTGCGCCCCATCCAGTGAGCAAGCAAAGATGATTTGGGAAGCTCACTACAATCGGGTGGTAGGACACTTCAACGTATAAAAGATAGTGGTAGTGTTGCAACAACATTTTTATTGGCCAAAACTTCGACAATATGTCAACAAGTATATCAGGTTGTGCACAACATGTTCCATTGCCAAATTATAAATTAAGAAACAAGGCATGTACACCACTCTTCCCACTCCGAAAAGGCCCTGGGAATCCATCTCAGTGGACTACATGTAGGGCCTTCCTTCAACCAAGTAGGTAAATGACTATTCTTTTGTGGTTGTTGATTGTTTTTCCAAAATGAGGATTATGGTCTCTTGCACAAAGAGTATAACAACGGAGGCCACTGCCAAGCTCTTCTTCGAATGTGTGTGTGTGTAAATTTTGGGATACCACAAACAATTGTCTCAGATCAATATAGTCGGTTCCTCAACACATTTTGTTTGGGCCTCTGGTCATGACTAGACACCAAGATCACCAAATCCACTGCCTTCCTCCCCCAAATGGTTGGCCAAGTCGAGGTTTTCAACAATATGATCATGCATATCTTGCGCATGTACAATTCCAAGCACCTGCACACATGGGATGAGAATCTTCCCTATGTTTATCACAATTACAGTAGATATAGACATAGCTCAACCAGCCACAACCCCTTTTAGGTGGGGTTGGGATTTCAACAATTGGGTCCCATAGATGTTTCCCCCATGCATCCACATAAGAAAAATAGTCACATGCTCAAACCAAAGCCAACAAAAACACCCGGTTCATTGAAAGAATCTAACACATCCACCAACATGTTCAATATGTTTTGAAAAAGTCCAATGACAAGTACAAGAAGTTCCATGATCAACACTGGGTGCCACATAAGTTTCAGGTGGGAGATAAAGTTTGGTTTCATTTGTAGAAATAGCTCCTTAAAGGACCCCATTGGAAACTTTGCCCACTCCACTATGGCCCTTACACGATCACCAAGGATTTGGGTGCAAATGATTTTCAGCTCAACATTCCCCCCTTCCTTGTCTTACACCCAATGTTTAATGTGAACCTCCTTCATCCATACTTTCCACCATTATTGGACACCTCAGAGATAGAAAAAAAATTGACACTAATAGAGCTTAACCATTACTGCATGGAACATGAATTCATTGATCATATGGTATATTACACACAGGTTAAGGACACTCTCCAATAGAATATTCAACTTTATTGTGTTTTCAAAGTGGGGCATCTCTTGCACCAAGGCAAGTGGCTCACCCAGGGCCAAATTCAACAGAAATTTCCTCATCTGATGGGGGAACTCAACACAATGGAGACCATTTCTTCCTAAGGGGGGAAGATTGATCCAGGTGGATATCATGGGCCACTCACCTCTTCCATCTAGCTCACATACAGTTTTCATCTTGGCAATTTTCTTCTAGCTTATTGGATCCTAAACTTGTGGGGCCATTTTGAGGCCCTCAAAAACATTTTTTGGGCCCACCACAGTCACACTATAAACAAATTTAGAGTGGGATGAAAAAATGTGTATTCCTCGAATATACCTTTATAATGGGATATCGTGCGCCTAAAACAGATATCATATGCAAAAGTTACGACCCTTGGAGGTTGATGTACCAACTCACCCCATCGAGGCCCACATGACTTTTGGCACTTCATCTCCTAGAGTTAGGTTTTTGGATGTCTAGGGTGGTATGATTACTTCTTGATGCTAAAAATGTTTGGAGGCCTCATTTTTATGTTCTCATATGAATCTATGTACCCGTCACTTCTCTTCTCAGAGATTAGCTACCACAATTCGAGCAAAATTGTTTCATTCTTTATTTTACAGATTTTAATAGATTTGTTTATTGAATAGAAGTTAAGTATCATTGTATCTCTATTATTGTTCATTGTATATTTTTTTCAATGTTATATATCTTTGTTTCATTTCCTTCTGCTCATAAATCTATATCAGAGACTTAGCCCTCAGAGTGTAGAACAGTCGGTGATGGAGTGTATTGTTAAGACACTCTGTTATATGAAGTCATTGAACTGAAACCATTGAATTACCTTGTGTTCCATGTAAGGGGACACATTGGCATGCATGGATGTTATGGTGGTAGCATTTGGATAACACGATCATGTCTCAAGAGAGTGCGTGCATGACTAGTTGTTGATTATGTCAGTCACAAAAACAAAATTATTAAAAAATTAATGCAATGCCCCAAATGGGGTTCCACCTAGCCTAGAGAGATATCATGGAACTTGGAAACTAGTTTCACTGTTATAGGAAAATCCCCCTACAGACAGGTGAATATGGCCTTGGATTCTAGACCCCTATACCAAGACATAAAACATACAAATGGACACCAACATCCCTGTGAATTCAATTACCTAATCATAAATAGAAAGAGAAGGAAGAAAATGTGATGCACCTTATTCCTTAGTTCGTCCCTGCTGCTCCAATTTGAGCTTGATCTCCAAACTCTTTAGAACCATTCAATACCTACAAGGCAATGGACAACAAAAGACAAATAACCTCTACTCTACTGTACAATATTAGACTAATCAAATTCATTTATCAATATTGACAATCATATGCAACAATATACAATCTTGAAGGGAATAGGCCAAATAATATTAATGAGAACTTTAAAGAGATACTCACAAACTGTAGATGAAGTTGCAATAGCCTCCCCAAGTCCTCCTCATCTAGCCCTTGCACAATGCTCCCAAGATCATAACCAAAATATTTCTCCCAATATCATAAGTTTGATACCTCAAATCTCCTTCATTCCTCTTTCTCCATGGAAATCCGTCATTATATAGGATTTGGAGACTTAACCACCATGGAGAGGATCACTCATCAGATCCACTAAAATGGGATCTCTAATATATTTAGGGAGAAAATATCTTTTAAGGATTTTAGGGATGAAATATCTCTCAAGGATTTTAAGAAGGAAATATTTCAACCGTCGATGAGATCCTCAACCTCCCGTAAACCAAATGTGAGGTGGATTCTCACACTAAATTAATTTCCTTTTCATGAATATTAATAATATTTTTTGTGCACATAGTATTTGGACCTTCATATAATCTATTTCTCCTCCACATTGACTAGGGATTGTGACATATGTTGTTTCATGGTTTCGAGGTGTATGTGACATTTAGCAAGGTTCATATAACACTTTTACGACACTTGCAACACTTAGGGTGGAGTACCTAGGTGTGAAAATTTTATGTGTAACATTATGCCACCTAAAGTGTGAGGTCGGAAGAGAAACTAATGGCCAAAACACTTTACAATTATTCAATGCAAGGGCGTGGAGTTGGAGAGCCTGGAAGAAGATAAAAACAACCATAAAAAAGTATTAGCATATGCTTCATTTCCGAGGCAATCATACCTATGCTCAAAATACGAGATGACTCAAAGCATGGCCACTGACCAATACACTTCAGATCCATGAAAAATATTGACTAAGGATATGGCCACCAAATATACAATGTGGATCCATACCTCATGAGATGAACTAATCGTAGCCATGAAAAATACATTGTGGAGCTACGAGATGATAAAACATAGACACAGACCAATACAATGTGGATCTATGTAACAATCTATATATCAACATGCTCAAATGATCTCCTTCGCAGCCTGGGCAAAGAAGATAACATAGTGAATGATCAACCCAGGGTCTTCGTCCCAATCCCAATGTGGTGTGAAGTTATCCATGTGAATATATTTTTTGATGTCGAACATGGTAGAAACCACTTGATTACCAGTAATTGAGGTAAACCATTAACAAGTGCGAGGGAAATCACTAGTGATGTCAATGTCTCCCAAGTTACCCTAGTACATTCCAATGAATGTGAATAAAAGAGATAAAGTCAAAAATTCGTGGAATCATCCTATTAGAGGTCAATTATGTAAACCTACCGTCAGAAGGGAGGAGGCCAAACATTGAGGTATGCAGGTCCCAAGGTACTAACTGGTTTCCAATTATAATTCTCGGATGATGTGTTGAAGTCGACAGGAAAATACTTGTCAAAGGAGGGCCTTGATGTATCCCCCATAATCGACATGAAACTGACATAGGAAAGTGATGTAAGATGGTGAATCGAATGAGTATGGGATAGCACAGGAAATGGAAATTGGAAATACTGCGGATGGATAGTTTGAAGTGAAATTTCCCTTGAACATAGACTAGATTGCAATTTTAGACTTGCTAAATTGATTTAATTGAAGTCAGATTTTATTTATAATTATAGTTCTAGTGTTGATTACTTAGGCTTGCTAAATTGATTGTTTAACGTTAAGTTAGCGGGTTCTTTAATGATTAGTTGTAACTTGACGTGCCCCATTAGAATGGAATCCCTGTTATTTTTGAATGTAGTCTTGGACCGGTTAGCCCGGATGTTGGGTGGGGTCGGGGACGATGTTGTGTGCACTGGTATCACACCTTGCCTTCGTTCCTTAGTGTCTCATCGACCCTTAGTGTGGGGGGGGTAGGTATAGTCTCCCAGTCAGTATTTGGTTCCTAGCGCATCAAACTTTTCTATATTCTTGGTCCCGTTTTGTTTTCCGCCAGGGTTAATGTCGCGCCTCTCTTCTATGGATGGCATGGTTCCTGATGAGGGGATCATGGCGCGCCTTATGGGTTAGCGGTGAATGATACCTTGGTCGGAGTCGGTGCCTACCCTGTGAGTGTGGCTAAGCGTCATATGTTGACTTTGGCGCAAGGGTCGAACGCCTTTAGGAATTAGGTTCGCGCGCCTTGAAGTTCTAGTCTTTGTTCATCCAGTTCGTGATGTTGGGATGGGGATGTTGTCCATTAGCTTGCAAGCATGGTCGTGTTGATTCGGGCGGGTAGTTTTCCTCCTTTTTATTGCGCATGTCATGCTAGTTGTCTTGAGACTACGTGTGGTGTCATAGTAACTTGTTTCATGGACTACGTGTTTGTGTTCATCGTCAGTGGTGTGGTCAAACTTTTGTTGTTGTTGCCTTTGTTCCCTTAATTCTTGAAAACAAAAACAAAAAAAATTGGCTTCGCCCATGGCCGCATCCATGTGGTTGTTACACCTTTTCCAGAGGAGGCCATGGAGTACTTCTCATTCTTCAGCCTGATTATTTTTGGAAACTCCTATATTTGAGTGGAATTAAAGCAATTTATTTCCTCCTGGGCTTAGGATAACTCCTCCCACTCCTGCCACCTCGATATGGTATGAATGTATTTCAATATTTATAAATATAAGGATTTATTATCAAAGTTAGGGGTTTATCTCATACCTTTTATCTATCAAAATTTAACTACAAGTGACATTTGAACTCTTTCTTGGGAAAAAACTTGAAATATTTTTTAAAAAATGTTTTGTAGAAATTTTAAGGGGAAAAATATGATGGAAACATTTAGATCCTCTTCTAAAGATTTAATATGTGTAGAATCTAAAGAATAAAAAATTGTAGATTTTATTTCCTCTAGAAAAAATATTGAAGTTCATATAATGAGAGTTCATAGAGTCAATATAGCATTGACTTAAAATCAATCATTTTAGTGGTTTTTTTGTGACAAACGCATGAATTGTAGAGCATATTTCTTTTGGAAAGTTGCATAAAATTATACTAAAACAATTCCAGTAGATGTAGAATGGCCATTTCATTTCATAATTGTGATGATAATAGATATTTCAATCAATATTGAAGATATATGGTTATTTCAATTTTGTCGCCTCAAAACTTTAGTTGTAGAAAGGAGCTCCATTGAAAGCAATTTTTTTCTTTGAAACCATAGGGCCTAGCTTTGTTTCAGGATATAGAAAGAAAGGTGTATTTTATAGGACAATATGATGTTCTTAGTATTGAAGAATACATTTAATATCATAAGAAAAAATATTTTCTTTGGAAAAGTGTGGTTTACAAAATCTAAAAGATGAAGTGTCCATATGGGGTAAGTCATTTCACTCTCTAGAGATGTATATTCTTACATATGAAGAATATGAAACCATCTATATATAATTTAATCTATATTTCTTGGGCCAAAATTTTGCAAGTCCCAACAAAGAATATTGACAACACATGATTTGAAGATGAGAATGTTCAAATTTTTAAAGATTTCAGGTTACTATGTGTTATAACCCTATAATTTATAGGATCAACTCGTGACTAAAATGTTATCTCTTTAGTATTTTTGTTTATCAAATGATTTTTCATTCTACAAATAATTTGAGGAAAAAGAAAGAAAAGAAAAAGAAAAGAAAAGAAAGAAAAAAGAAAAAGAAAGAAAGAGAATAAAAGAGGGCATAAAAGAAATTCAATAGAGCCCCATGCAATAACAATGACTTGGTCCATACCTTTCAAGCATGGCCAAGTTCTTTTAAATTGATGTTCATAAGAGTAATGAATAAGCTTGGCTAAATTGTTTAATCTTAGCCAAGTGATCCAGGTTAGTTAGTGAATAAATTTGGCCAGACTACCTAATCTTGGTCAGATAGCCTCAGGATAGAGTAATTTCTTAGTCCAACAGTTTAATCTGGGCTAATTGGCATAGGTAATTAGGTTAGAACATAGGATAGTTTGCTTTATTTCAATAAAACCATCTCGATGATCAATGTTGAACCATGTCTTGGAGGTTTAAAGGGTTGGTTGTCTAACCCCTTGGTGATAGAAACATGGAAAATCTTGGGAAAACCCATGATATGCACTTATCCTAAGTTTTTCTGGGTGCATATTCCTTCGCGCTCACAATTATGCACAACTCATGTATGAATGGATCAGATGTTCGTGCCCAGATCTATGGTGGACAAGTCTTTCCATACCCCCACGTCCATTCTGCTTTTAAGGGAGGGGGGGGGTCCAGAATCGAAGATAATATATGCACACATCTGGACGGCCCAAGCTTCAACACCTATATCTACGGTCTATATTGGATTACGGACCCCCCCCCATTCATTCTACTTTTAACGGAGGGGG
>JZKD02S1673215.1:364255-386103 GCA_000966675.3 Picea glauca | reverse complement strand
ACAGATCTGCGGTCGAAAGGAAAGCACGTAGATCAACGGCTCATGGTATTTTTCAGACCCCCCCAATCGATCTGCCTTTAACAGTGGGGGGGGGGGTCCGGAATGGAATTTTACTTTGGCGAGCCCCCTATCTATACATGGCATGAATCCATTGGTCCTGAATCCCACCGCCTATTACTGTCTGACATACCTCATCAACTCTTGATGTCATCATCCACCTTTTCCATAAGAGTCACCTCCCATAACTCTGTTAGTCTTTCTCCCTCGTTCACCCGTGGCAAGTCCCTTCACCATGGTATTTTCCCCCAATCGATACCCGCCACATCACTAAACTGTATGCTTTAGTCATTGTCACCTGCCATCTCACGCTCTAAATGACCCGTTGGCCATTTATTACTGGCTAACTTATCCGTTAACTAGTTGACCTGTCTCCCGCACCCAACAGATATTCGTTCACTCAAAACTACCCTCACCCTTTTTTCCCTCACCATTTACCCAATCATCGCTCCAGGGAATTTTCCCCGTTTTCCTCTCCATTACAGTCATCCACCCACATCTACAGTCGTCCCTGATAACCTTTGTTTTCTTTGTAGGTATTGTGATAGTGATGGTGCCAAAGTCAAAGAGAACAGAAGGCAAGGATAATATTTTTCTCCCGCCTCCTGTCGACCTCGACCAAATTCCTCTGGCCGACAAAGACTACTTAATTGCAGACACAAGATGTGATTTCAACTTCGCATACCTACAGTCATGGCTTAAAGAAGTTTTCCTAGACCAGAGTGATGAAATTGGGCTCTTGGAGTCCAACCTACCCTTGTATCTTTTCCCCCAAATTTACCACTTCCCAGAATTCACCCTCAAGTGCCAAGCCCATTATATCCCCGAACAAAGAGCCATTGTGTCCTCGTCCAGGGAAATTATTTTCCTCATCACACTAGAAACCATCAACCAAATGATGCATATATCCTGATCCAACTCTGCCTCACCTTTTAACCTCGAAATAATCATAGGGCTCTAACAGAAGCCATTGTTTCCTCAAAGAGCTTAGATTTTTGATCTTTTTCTTCCATAATCTACTCAGCTCCCCACTACAAACCCCCCTTATCCTTCCTCCCTGTTCTCAATAAAAGGAAACCAAGTCATCACGTCACTATGCGCCTTGCTTGGTTATTTTTCAGATCAATGGGTAGATGAACCCATTTTGGGATTTCTGTCTATTTTCTCCACCGATGAGAAAGCCACTACACAGTTCGACTACAGCACATTCCTGGCGGACAACATTCACGAACAATTTATAAGTTTCGCAACAAAAGGTATGTTTAGGTATTCTGCAATACTAGCATACTTGTTCGTTTTCTTCCAAGTGGACAAATTTTCTTTCTCTATGCAGAAGATGGACGAGGATGGTAGACCACGGGCAGTAACAAAATGGACTTTTCTGCTCGGAAATAACTCCACGGAATTTAGTTTCAAGCAGTTCATCGAGAAGTCCTACCACCCAGTGGTGAGTATGCTCAGCGGCAGACTCGAACCCAGAATTAATGAGGAAATTCAAATGATTCTACATCTCTCGGACCTTACAAAGACTGGTGATTGGTACCTATACCAAAATCATACTGAGATCAGAGTCTATGGGTGCGAGTTGGCCCCATATAAACTACCCAAGTACTTACATGTTAGAATTTTCACCCTGGAATACATAAGGCATATGATAAACTCAAACGACATACATTTTGTGTCTTTGAAGAAGAAGAAGTAGCTCAAAATCAAAGGGAAGATTAGGTCTTTCATCTGCAACAGTCGAGGCACCAGGGAGGAAGCAGATAGACTTCTAAAAGAAATGAAGTTTTTTGTCAGTTTCACGTGGCACTATGATCCGTGCGGGATAATTTCCAAGATGAGAATAAAAAATAAGAATATCCCGTATGTTCACATATCTAGGCCTGAGGTAAAGAAGTTTGCAAACCAGACAGAATGGGAGCCTAACACACTGGTTGAGGCAGAAAAATAGGACCCTTTGGTTGTTGTTTCACAGACGAATACACCACAGGCTCCAAAGGAGAAAAGGCCCAGGAAGGACACTTCACCTTCTGGCACTGAAGTATCATCTAAGGCATTTTGATTGCACACAAAGAGGTCAAAAACCACTTAGGCTCCTGACACAGCTGGAGAAAAGGCAATTCCATCCACTATAATGACGGAGGTGGATCGGTCACTCCTTCATACAAGCAACAAGTAGATCATAAACTCAGTATTTCCAAAGAAGCCTACAGATACTCCACCAGTCAACTAGTCAGGAAAAATAGGACTGAAGATGAGTATCTTCGAGAAATACGATTTGATCAATAAAAAGAATCATACACTGACCAACAGCACACATGCTCAGTTCTGGAAGAAAACGTTGACTGCACAACATAGACTGCTATCAGCATTCAACACTGAGAAGGGCCAAATGCACATGACATTTCTCCAAGCACAGGTGCCAGACCCAAAGGTAATCACTGATTACAAAAGGGAAACTTTCGAATTCCAGACTAAGGATGTGCATCCAGCTGATCAAATGGATCTGCAAAGGCAAACTAGGGAAATGGTTTTCTCCACGTTGGCACATGCTTCCACTACTGCCTCCAAGTTACAGGTGTTTCTAAATAATGTCCAAACATAGTTGAAGTTGGAAAAAATATCATCCTTCGCCAAGGATAACATGATTAAGACATTGGAGGAACTGGTCCTTAAGATCGGATATGATCCCTCGAATGTGAAAGTAGTTGAGGAGATGATCAAGAAGAAAAATGTCGACATAGTGTCTCTGAGGAAACAATTGAATTTTCCACCAACAGTAGACTCTCAAGCAAAGGAAATGGCGAAGACAAAAGGAGAAAAAGATGAGATGCTTAAATTGATCATGGAGCAAAATGCACAAATGAAGGAATTGGAAGCTGAAATGGAGAAACTAGTGAAAGAGAAAGAGCAGTCAAAACCCATGAAATTCATTCCATTGAGTGCAGTTCCACTCTCATAAGTGAGCACAACGTCACTAGCAGAAATTCCATCGGCAAATTCACTGACGTCTCTGGAAAAGACTGTTGAACTAGCTAAATCTATGGAAGAGATGAATCTGCAAGAAACAGAGATTAGCAGACTCAAAAAGGAGATTGAGAACCTCAAGGAACTCAAATCTTCTTACCAAACCAGCTACTCCAAGGAAAAACAAGTGTCAAAACAGCTCAAACAAGAGTTACAACAGCTTCGGAAGCAAACAGTGGTAGGAAAAACACTAGCCGAAGTCAAAGAAAGTGTCTGAACAGACATCACCAAGTATATGAATGAAATATGGCCAGTGATACAAATTATGTTCGAGCAAAATGAATTGGTACAAAGAAGTAAACAAGCCATCGAGAAGATTAGAGAAGAACTCGAAGAGATGCCCACCGAGGCTAATGAAATCATCAAATTCCTAAATTCTAAAACCAGAGAGGAGCTGGAAGATCTGAGAATTTGAGATAGAACAGAGACCATCCTTGAGGTCAAGAGAGTCCTGACCAAGAGAGGACTGATGCTACAACTAGAAGAAAAGGTTCAGGCTGTGGACCTAGGGGTGCAAAGGTTTTTCAACAAGATCAAGGCTCTACAGAAGAAGGGTCTTCCTGGTTTGAGAGTGATAAATGACAAATCGATGACCCTCCCCGATTACAAAAAGAGACTAGCCATTGTGGCTAAGGATAGTTCAAAATTTTCAAGAATACAAGGTAGTATCACTGGCAAGGAATTCCTAGATTCTCTACAGTTGGACATCATCATACAGCATGAGATCCGGTACATCTTCATCATCAAGACAACTTTTGCTAAGTACACAGAGATGGATGAAGTTTACCGAAGGTTACTCAAAGTCATCGTTCCCAATCATCTTTGATGGGAAGAGATTTTCAATCTGATTGAGTAGTTGATGAGTTGTCCAAGCCCAGTCAGCTATCCAGTCAAATGAGGTCCTGCAAAGGCCTCACCAACGGGTCACCCAGAAAACAACATGAAACTTCGACACATCATCAAACAGTTTCCTACATTTTTGTAGTTTTTTAAGTTAGTTAAGCTAAAAATAGATTTACCACGTCCTGATCTTTAACGACGGGATCATTTGTAATTTT
The DNA here is from genome assembly GCA_000966675.3 of Picea glauca. Lineage (NCBI taxonomy): Eukaryota > Viridiplantae > Streptophyta > Pinopsida > Pinales > Pinaceae > Picea > Picea glauca. The sequence goes on along the minus strand of JZKD02S1673215.1, from coordinate 381,958 downwards.
GGTTATAAATACTTCACTTATCAAAGTATTGAGGGTTGATCTTTACGCCCCGCGAGCTACCAGACTATAATATTTCAAGAGATCTTCCATTAATACAAAGATGCATTTCCACAGGATTCTTGCATGTACTCATTGGTGATGTTTTCCTTTCTAAGTTAAATGTTATTCTCACTTAGTTATCACACTGTTTTCTAAATCTAATCTTTGAAATTAACGAATGTTGCAGTATTTATCTTTGTATACCTTGTTTCTGACTTTAAAATATTTTAGTGTTTCATCTTCTGATTTTACGATAAAGAAATTATTAACTGCTTCTTTGTTGTAATTGGCATTCTCACCTTTTCTGTTTTTCCTCATTTTTGTTGCTAAAAGAATCCAACGATTGCATTATCTCGCCCTGTGAAAGGTTTCTTCATTTTCTGGTTTAGATTTTGTTTCTTAATACAGACCCCATAGCCCAATGCACGTGTAAATCTCTCTCAGCCAACACAACGAAAACGACAACAAACAAAACAAACATATTTTATTCACCTAGCCTAATATCTTAAATTTGAAACATATCTAAATCATACAAAGAGATCCCTCTCTGAAGCTGGTAGAGATAGATCCCAGCTTTGAAGTGGTTTGATAAAGTTACCTCCCGTAGATTTCTTCTTTTCCAACAACCTCTAGGAAATTTATAGAGCGTTAACATAGTGGCGACCATACTGGGGAAGAACTAAACAAATTTTAACCTCGCGTTTTCTTTTCTCTGGAAGAAAAGTTTGTTTTTGAAAAATTGAAAATCTAAGAAAGAAGTAATGTTTAGAGGTTGTTAAAAGATTGTAGATATATTTTCAGACTTGTAAAACTAAAAAGTATATATATAAAAAATCAAAAAGAAATCTAGCTCCCAAAAGAGCTTATACGCGATCTCACCCAGACCTAGAACCTGCAATAGAAATTGATAATCCAGAACAGTTGCTCAGGAAAAAGACCGTTGCAGAAGGTTCAGTAAGTCATAGTCCTCTTTAGAAGTCCCCTCCTCTTCTAGAGGAGCTTGTTTCCCTTCAGAATCTTGACTTTGACATTCTTTTTGAACAAAGCCTATTTAGAACGAAATCTGATAGCTGTGTGGCTGAAACCGTTCTAGACCCAACTGTCTTGCAACCCCGGACCCCTGAAGTTATATCTCCCACTACTAAACCTCAAACCACTCACTCTGTGCCAACTAGCCCCTCCTCATCATCATCTTCTGTCACCACCCCTCTTATCATTCAGATTGTTCTCCCACCACCTCCACCTATCATGGCAGCCAGATATGCCTCCTTGGTGTTGGCCGCACCTTTACATGCTATGCCCTAGGATTATAAAACAAGACTTCCTCATTTTGATGGCACAGGTCCCTTGAATTCACAACAACATGTGGATAAAATGAATGACTATTTTGACCTACAGGAAGTAGATGAAGCTGACGTTCAAATGAGATTGTTTGCGCAGAGTTTGACAGGTGACGTTAAGAAATGGTACAAAGGCTTACGCGCTGCTTCAGTTCTTGACCTTACAGCATTTCAAAGAATTTTTCTATATAGATGGGAGGTAAAGAAAACTCCTCTTCAGATCTTGTCAGAATACGAAAACATCAAAAGAAATCAATGTGAGATAGTACAAGATTACTGCACCCATTTCAACAATCTGTACAATGCAATTCTAGCCGATATTAAACCTCCACAAGGTTTGGCATTGATAAAATTTCCTAATGGTTTTGACGCCTATATGTCATATCAATTAAGGGAAAGAAACTCCACCACCCTGGAGGACATGCAGAAAAGCGCAATAATTGTGGAGGCCAACTTGTTGGCAAAAAGGGCACGATAGAGGACAGAGAGGAGAGTCACAATTAAAGAGGAACCTTCCACATCAACTTCTGATTCCAAATTGGATTCCTTAGCTAGAGAAATGGAAATAATGATGGAGAGACTTATTGTATCCGAAATAAACCCTCCTAGAGAAAACCCACCAGCTCCTCAAATTCGGAATCCTAACTTCAGAAGAAACCCTCCTCAAATCAGGCAGAGAGATCCTAGGGATCAAAGGGAACAAAGAGGTCCTGATCAATAGATAAGACTGCCCCTACAAGAAAATTATGTTGATGAAGGAGATGAGGTAATTGAAGAACCGAAGGATACACACATAAACCTCATGGGAATTCATGATAACGAAGCAATTTTCCTCACCCAGGAGGAGCAATAACTTTTTCTTCTTTCTCAAACAAAGGCGAGTGAAGAAGCTGAAGATATCGAACAACAGGCATTTGAAAATGCCATTATGGAGGTACACCGACAATACAATCTGTGAACTAAAAAGACAGATGGAAGTTCCCCAAAAAGGGTCACCGAAACAAAGAAGATAATCGAAACCAAGAAATCCCCCGAGCCTTCTATCGAGAGGATCCTTGAAAAAGGTAATGTTGAAGATCCAACAAAAAGAAACCTTACCATTTTGAAAAGATCATCGCAGACTGAGGTTTCATCAACCAAACCACCAAAGATTTATTCTCAGAAGACTACGGTGGACAAATTAGAATTGCAGAGCCAAAGAAGAACACCTACTCCTTTCATCCTCAAAGGGGAATTAGCCAAAGTGAAAATTCCCATCCCTCTTTCTGAGTTGATGAGTAAGGATGCTTACCGATCGTAGGTGATCAAAGCACTGAGCATTGAACCTGACATAGGCATGGAGGCCTTAACTGTTGGATTGGAGAATCATTCAGATACTTTAAACCTTACCAATGATCAACCTGAACTCCTGTTCGGACCTGAAGTGAATGCTCAGACCGACAATGTTGTTGTTGCTCCTTTTTACATCAGCCTTAATATACACAACCTGATTATGCATAATGCTATGTTAGATTTGGGTGCTTCCCATAATTTGATGCCAAGAAATCACTGAGGCAGAAAGAAAGAAAAATGTGATAACTGAAGAATTGCCAGTAGATTTTTGGAGCATGGACTTTGATGGAGCCGTAAGCGAAGAAGGATCTAGATTAGGAGTTTGGTTACACAATCACAGATACAGGTATTTGGAAAACCATTCTTACAAACTGAATTTTCAATGCACTAACAACATAGTTGAGTACGAATCTTTGATGCTCAGTCTGAAACTATTGAAGAAGGTTGGTGCCAAACAAATCATGGTAAGGGGATATTCCAAATTAATTATCAAACAAATTAAAGGTGAGCATGCAACAAAACATCCCCGTCTTAGAGCTTATAGGAATGTTGTTTTGGATGCCCTTAAATGTTTCACTGAAGTTGATTTGCAGGTGATGCCTAGGGGACATAATATTTTAGCAGATGGGTTAGAAACGTCAACAGCCACATGCAAGATACCTTTTCGTTCCACTCGCCCATACATGGTGGAGGTGAAGTGCAGACCAATTGTTCCAAACAACATCATATACTGACAGGTATTTGGTAATGATGATCAAATTGAAGATTTTCTACAATGTAAAAATGATTTCGAGTGTACAAACATAGACTTAGAAAATGATGATGAAAATGTAAAAAGACCTGATTTTGGAAATGATAGTGTAAATAAGATAGATTTAGGAGAGTTAGGTGAGGATGAGATAGAAGCTGTGTTTTGAATTTAAAAAATAATGTTTTACCTAGGGGTTTAGTTCCTTTAGAAGACCTATTTGATTTTAATGATGTAGCTAAAAAACCTAAAATCGAAGCCAGTGGTCAGGAAGTAGAAGATTGTGATATAGGGACAGAAGAGAAACCCAAGATGGTAAAACTTTCCAAATCATTACCCCCTGAGCAGAAAATCAAATGCATTGAGCTTTTCAAGGAATATTCGGATGTATTTTCTTGGGGTTACGAGGACTTGAAAGCTTATGACACCAGCATCATACAACATAGGATTCCAATAAAAGAAGATCAAAAACCTTTTAGATAGAAACTTAGAAGAATCAATCCCAAGCTACTTCCCCTGATAGAAAAATAAATCAAAAAAATGCACGATGCTAAAATCATAGTTCCGTTACGATTTTCCAAATGGGTTTAAAATTTGGTCTCGACTCGAAAGAAATCCAAAGAAATCAGGCTTTGCATCGATTTCCAAAATTTGAATAAGGTCTCTCTGAAGGACAACTACCCACTGCCAAAAATGGACCACATATTACAAAAGGTATTCGGATCCAGTCGAATCTCTTTACTGGATGGGTTCTCAGGTTATAATCAGGTCCTCGTTCACCTAGATGACCAAGAGAAAACAAATTTCACAACACCATGGGGTACTTTCATGTATGTGAAAATGCCTTTCAGGTTGATGAACGTTTGGGCCATTTTCTAGAGAGCGATGGACATCACTTTTGTGGAAGAACTCGGAAAATTTATTGTCATCTATCTGGACGACGTAACTGTGTTTTCCCAATCTGATGATGAGCACTTACGACATCTCAGACGAGTTTTTGAGAAATGCAAGAAATTTGGGATTTCTTTGAATCCTAAGAAGAGCATGTTTGTATTAGAGGAAGGTAAAGTTCTAGGGCACATAATCTCTAAGGACGGAATTAAGATAGACCCCAGTAGAATTGAGGCTAGTCAGAAATTAGAACACCCAAGAAATATCAAAGAGTTACAGTCTTTCATCGGAAAAATAAACTTTATGCAAAGATTCATACCCAACTTGGCTGAGCTTCTCAAGAACATAAAAAACATGTTAAAAAGGGACACAAAAATAAAATGGGACACAAAGTCCAAGCAGTATTTTGAACAAGTCAAACGCGTACTCACGCAGGCTCTAGTCTTGATCAGTCCTGACTTCACCAAAGATTTTTATCTTTTTTCTTTCACCTCTAAACATACCATTGCAGTAGTATTACTATAGAAAAACAATGAAGGGTATGAATAGCCCATAGCCTTTTTTAGTAAATCTTTAAGAGATGTTGCTTTGAATTATAAAATAATGGAGAAACAATATTTTGCCTTGGTGAAAGCCATAAAAGATTTTAGAGTATACATTCTCCATTCCCACACCATTGCATATGTTCTGAATGTGGTAGTAAAAGACATTTTTACCCAGGACAATCCAAACGGTCGAAGAGGAAAATGAATTGCTATCATTCTAGAGCATGACATAGAGATTAAGCCTACTAAACTGATTAAAGGTCAGGGTCTAGAAAAGTTAATGGATGAATCAATATTCCATGTTCTTGACATTAATTTCTTAGCTGCAGTAGATGAACAGGGTGAGCAGGGGACTCCAAGCACGAGAGAGGTATTTTTGAACTCTCCATGGTACATAGACCTGATATTTGTTTTGCATAATTTACAAGCTCCCCCTGGTCTGACCAAAACTAAATCTAGGTTTTTTAAATTGAAAGCATTAAAATTTTGCATTTTAGAAGGCAATCTGTATTGGAAAGATCTTGGATGTATTTTGTTAAATTGTCTATTGAAGGATGAAGCTGACAAAGTATTGCAGGATTTTCATGTAGGAGACTGTGGTGGTCATCTGAGCTGGAAGACCACAACTAATAAAATCCTTAGAGCTGGATTCTATTGGCCAATGCTATTCATTGATGTGCATCATCAAGTGACTTTGTGTCGTAAATGTCAGTTGTTCGAGGGCAAAAGGAAACTTCTTCCTCTGCCCCTGAAACCAATCTCTGTTGAATCCCTTTTCCAGCAATGGGGATTAGACTTCATCGAATAAATACATCCTCCCTCTTCAGGCCAGCACAGGTGGATTCTTACTGCCACAGACTATTTTACAAAATGGATCGAAGCAGTACCAAGTAGGCAAGTTATTGATTATGTCATTATTAAATTTCTTGAAAATAATATCTTGTCCCATTTTGGATTTCCTAGAAAAATTATAGCTGACAACACAGCTGCTTTTCAATCTAAGAAACTCATATATTTCTACAACCAGTATCATATTGGTTTGGGACATTCCACAACTTATTACCCTTGGGGAAATAGGCTGGAAAAATCATCAAATAAAACCCTAGTAAACATTATCAAGAAAACTTTGCAAGAAAACAAAAAGTCGTGGCATAACAAGTTGGTTTTCGCACTATGGGCCGACAGGCTGACCACCAAAAGGTCAATTGGTATGTCACCATATCAATTGGTCTATAGCACAGAAGCGGTTTTCCAACTTCCCTAGGGGTTCCTGTCATGAAACTGCTGCAAGACATACAAGTCGAGCCAAACGACTCCCAAAGAAGGATAAACCATATGATCCATTTGCAGTAGTCCAGGGAAAAAGTATACAACAAGACTCAGGTAGTCCAAGAAAGCATTAAGAATATCTTTGACAAGAGAACCAAAGACGATGATTTTGAGCTAGCTGACTTGGTGCTGAGATGGGATTCCAGAAATGAAGACAAGGGAAATCATGGAAAATTCGGCAGTCTGTGGAAGGGACCATACATTATTCAAGCATTCATAGGAAATAACGCCTTCTTTCTCAACAAATATGATGGGACAGATCTGCCAGGAGGACTTGTAAATGGCAGAATGCTGAAGCATTATTCACCGCCTCAATAGGGACCTGAAGTTACACTTTCCATTGTACAAACCACTTTCATTTTGCTTGTGAATTTCTGAGTGAATAACTTTGATCAGATGCTTGAAGCCCGGAGAGAAGGCCCTAATCCACTGAACATTGTATTCCAAATTTCAAAATAAAATCGATCAAGCAACAAAGGCAACTATGGAGAAAGTTTCAGAACTTCAGGAATCAGGATTCTTGGCACTTCACAAGGAGAGTACCATCCCCAGGAGGAGTCGTTGTTATAACCCTATAATTTATAGGATCAACTGGTGACTGAAATGTTATCTCTTTAGTGTTTTTGTTTGTCAAATGATTTTTCATTCTACAAATAATTTGAGGAAAAAGAAAGAAAAGACAAGAAATAAAAAAGAAAAAGAAAAGAAAAAGAAAGAAAATGAATAAAAGAGGGCATAAAAGAAATTCAATAGAGCCCCATGCAATAACAATGACTTGATCCATACCTTTCAAGCATGGCCAAGTTCTTTTAAATTGATGTTGATAAGAGTAGTGAATAAGCTTGGATAAACTGTTTAATCTTAGCCAAGTGATCTAGGTTAGTTAGTGAATAAATCTGGCCAGACTGCTTAATCTTGGTCAGATAGCCCCAGGATAGAGTAATTTCTTAGTCCAACAGTTTAATCTGGGCTAATTGTCATAGGTAATTAGGTTAGAACATAGGGTAGTTCGCTTTATTTCAATAAAACCAGCTCGATGATCAATGTTGAACCATGTCTTGGAGGTTTAAAGGGCTGGTTGTATAACCCCTTGGTGATAGAAACATGGAAAATCTTGGGAAAACCCATGATATGCACTTATCCTAAGTTTTTCTGGGCGCATATGCCTTCTCTCTCACAATTATGCACAACTCTTGTATGAATGACTCAGATGTTCGCGCCCAGATCTATGGTGGACAAGTCTTTCCGGACGCCCCCTTCCATTCTTCTTTTAAGGGAGGGGGGGTCCGGAATCGGAGATAATATATGCGCACATCTGGACGGACCAATCTTCAGCGCCTAGATCTATGGTCTATATTGGATTTCGGACCCCCCCCCCCGTACATTCTACTTTTAACGAAGGGGTGGGGGCATCCGGAATGTGTTTTAAAGATCGTGCACAGATCTGCGGTCGAAAGGAAAGCGCGTAGATCAACGACTCATGGTATTTTTCAGACCCCCCTGACCGATCTGCCTTTAATGGTGCGGGGGGCATCCGAAATGGAATTTTAGTCTGGAGGGCCCCCTATCTATACGTGGCATGAATCCATTGGTCCCGAAACCCACCGCCTATTACTGTTTGACATACCTTGTCACCTCATGATGTCATTATCCACCTTTTTCGTAAGATTCACCTCCCATAACTTTGTCATTCTTTCTCCCTCGTTCACCCATGGAAATTCCCTTCACCATGGTCTTTTCCCCCAATCAATACCCGCCATGTCACTCAACCGTATGCTTCAGTCATTGTCACCTGCCATCTCATGCTCTAAATGACCCATTGGCCATTTATTACTGGCTAACTTATCTATTAACCAGCTGACCTGTCTCCCACACCCAACGGATATCCATTCACTCAAAACTACCCTCACCCTTTTTTCCCTCACCATTTACCCAGTCGTCACTCCCGAGAATCTTCCCCGTTTTCCTCTCCATTACAGTTAGCTTCCCACATCTATAGTCGTCCCCGCTAACCTTTGTTTTATTTGCAGGTATTTTTACAATGATGGCGCCAAAGTCAAAGAGAACATAAGGCGAGGAGAATCCTTTTCTCCCGCCTCCTGTCGACCTCCACCAGATTCCTCTGGCCGACAAAGACTACTGAATCATAGACACAAGATGCGATTTCGACTTAGAATACCTATAGTCATGGCTTAAAGAAGTTTTCCTATACCAGGGTGATGAAATTGGGCTCTGGGAGTCCAACCTACCCTTGTATCTTTTCCTCCAGATTCACCACTTCCCAGAATTCTCCCTCAAGTGCCAAGCCCATTATATCCCTGAACAAAGAGCCATTGTGTCCTCGTCCAGGGAAATTCTTTTCCTCATCACACCAGAAACCATCGACCAAATGATGCAGATATCCTGAGTTGACTCTGCCTCACCTTTTAACCTCGAAATCATCATAGAGCTCTACCAGAAGATATTGTTTCCTCAAAGAGCTCAGTTTTTTGAGCTTTTTCTTCCACAATTCGCTCATCTCCCCACTACAAACCCCCCATATCCTTCCTCCCTATTATCAATAAAAGGAAACGAGGTCATCACGTCACTATACGCCTTGCTTGGTTATTTTTCAGATCAATGGGTAGATGAACCCATTTTGGGATTTCTATCTATTTTCTCCACCGATGAGAAACCCACTACACAGTTTGACTACAACACGTTCCTGGCGGACAACATTCATGAAAAATTCATAAGTTTCTCCATAGAAGGTACAAAGATACAAATTATGTTTGAGCAGAATGGCCAATGATACAAATTATGTTTGAGAAAAATGAATTGGTACAAAGAAGTAAACAAGCCATCGAGAAAATTAGAGAAGAACTGGGAGAGATGCCCATCGAGGCTAGTTAAATCATCAAATTCCTAAATTCTAAAACCAGAGAGGAGTTGGAAGATCTGATAATTGAAGATAGAACAGAGACCATCCTTGAGGTCAAGAGAGTCCTGACCAAGACAGGACTAATGCTACAGCTAGAAGAAAAGGTTCAGGCTATGGACCTAGGGGTGCAAAGTTGTTTCAGCAAGATCGAGGCTCTACATAAGAAGGGTCTTCCTGGTTTGAGAGTGATAAATGACAAATTGATGACACTCCCCGATTACAAAAAGAGACTAGCCATTGTGGCTAAGGATAGTTCGAAATTTTCAGGAATACAAGGCAGTATCACCGGCAAGGCATTCCTAGATGCTCTACAGTTGGACATCAGCATACAACATGAGATCCGGTACATCTTCATCATCAAGACAAATTTTTCTAAGTACACATAGATGGATGAATTTTACCAAAGGTTACTGAAAGTCGTCGTTCCCAGTCATATTCGATGGGAAGAACTTTTCAATCTGATCAAGTAGTCAATGAGTTGTCCAATCCCAGTCAGCTATCCAGTCAGATGAGGTCATGCAGAGGCCTCACCAACAGTTCACCCAGAAAACAACATGAAACTTCAACACATCATCAAACAATTTCCTAGATTTTTGTAGTTTGTTAAGTTAGTTAATCTAAAAATAGATTTACCACGTCCTGATCTTTAATGACAGGATCGTTTGTAATTTTGGTTATAAATACTTCACTTTTCAAAGTATTGAGGGTTGATCTTTACGCCCCGCGAGGTACCAGACTGTAATATTTCAAGAGATCTTCCATTAATACAAAGAGGCATTTCCACAGGATTCTTGTGTGTACTCATTAGTGATGTTTCCCTTTCTAAGTTAAATGTTACTCTCACTTAGTTATCGCACTATTTTCTAAATCTAATCTTTGAAATTAACGAATGTTGTAGGATTTATCTTTGTATACCCTGTTTCTGACTTTAAAAGATTCTAGTGTTTCATATTCTGATTTTACGATAAAGAAATTATTAACTGCTTCTTTGTTGTAATTGACATTCTCGCCTTTTCTTCTTTTCCTCATTTTTGCTTCTAAAATAATCCAACAATTGCATTATCTCGCCCTGTGAAAGGTTTCTTCATTTTCTGGTTTAGATTTTATTTCTTAATACAGACCCCATAGCCCAATGGACGTGTAAATCTCTCTCAGCCAACCCAACGAAAACAACAACAAACAAAACAAACATATTTTATTCACCTAGCCTAATATCTTAAATTTGAAACATATCTAAATCATATAGAGAGATCCCTCTCTGAAGCTGGTAGGGCTAGATCCCAGCTTCGAAGTGGTTGGATAAAGTTACCTCCCATAGATTTCTTCTTTTCCGACAACCTATAGGAAATTTACAGAGCGTTAACACTATGAATACATATGTTTTTTATTACTGTGGATATTATTCTTGTATATCTTTGGATGGGCTCAATTGGTATAGTTGATATTAATGTGCAAAATAAGTTTTTGAGGATTTGGTACAAGAAAAAGAAAGTCACACTACAAAATATTTTGGTTACTAAACAAGAAGATCCCAAGAGGGCACATGACGAACCCATTGTATGAAAACTAACTACAATACCTACTAACACATCAAATTAAGAGTCTAAGGTTGAATAAAAAGAAGATCATACAAAAACACATCAAGAAAATCCCCACAAAGGGAATACAAAGGAAGAACAATATAAAAATTCACATTACTCAAAGGAACCACATGTTAAAGAGTCAAATTCCAAATAACAAATAAATAATATTTCTATATATCACCACCCACGCCACCTTATGAAACAATAGTCATCAAGACAGGGTCAGGAGCATCAACATTGTTACTATGGAACAATATGGAACCAGAAAGGAACTCACTGTAGAGTTACATTGAGAACTAAAAGAAATGCATGAGGAAGTCAAAGTAGCACAATGATAATGTGAAACCAAAGTAGCAAAAAAAATAAAGATCAAGATGGCAAGGAAACAGTTGGACGTTGAGTCCACATTTCATCAGGATGGATGGATGCTCGTGCTTGGTACTAGTAGATTAAATTTCTTAGTAGATCATACTATATGGCTTTCACTCATGTTTGGAGGATGAAACATGTGAAGGGGGATGGAATGTGATGTACACAGGGTGGATAATATTGGGTACCTATGGAGGTATCTAAGGGGTATAATAAATATAATGTGGCCTGAATCATGGAAAATTCCCACTTGGTTGTTGGTGGAAAATAAATAGGCCTACTAGATAGTTTAAATAAATGAATATAATAATTAGGGGTGGTTGGCATAGACCTCTATGAATAGTCATGAGAATTAGTATAAAGACACATGAGTATCATTTTATTAAGATATATGTTGGATGTTGAGGATTGTATTGTAGGAAGCATAGCTTGTGGATTGATTTCTTCCAAAAGGAGTATTTGATGGTGTCACCTCATCTTAAGGGTTCTAGCTATACTTGTGTTCTATTTATGGTGTGAATTCATTCATGTATTTTTAAGATCAAGAGTTAATTTCTAAAATTAAGGATTTATTTTTTCATATTTTATCTTTCAAGATTTACTACACCACAATTGAAAATTAACCATAAACTCAACAAAACCCTACAATTTTTCATCTATCAATCTTGATAAAAAACAAGGAAAAGAAAAAAAAAAACATGTTTAACATATGAAAAGGGGTATGAATACTAAAAACTACTCACCTCTAGTGGAGGGATTAAACATTTTCCTCGATAAACAAAAGTATTGCTAAAAGTAGAAGAATAATGAAAATATGTGGCAAAAACATATCTCTTGATCTCTCAAATAGGCTCCATCCAATAGTAACAATGACAAGTGTTCCACTAAAAACACCTCTTCTCCTCCATAGCATCACATTAGCAATGATCATGACTATCACATGGTAATCCAAATGTGGCAATTCAAATAAACATGACATCTAATAAAACCCCATTAAAAATACATATTCTCCTTCATAGCATCGCATTAGAAATGGTCATAATTATCATATGGTAAACCAAATGCATTAATTCAAATAAACATGACGTAATTTCAATAAAACCCCACTTCAAAAACACTATGAGAACAACAAATGTTGATCAGGTATACCAAGAATAATGCCCAAAACATGAAATGGAAATGATTTAAACGTAATTTAGGTGTTAGGGATTATGAGTCTATGGGAAGAGTTTTGTGGTTTAGGTCTCAATTTTAAGATTTAAGGAAAAGGCTATGAAATTCAAATTCTATTGTTTAATATGAAGATCTTTAGGGCTTACTATTTATCACCATAAACTAAATGATAAAGAAGACTCTATCCAATCAACAATCAACTTGAGGCCATAATCAAATAGTGTCACATTAAAAAAATAAATCCATGCACATAATGTATTTAAATCTGAATTCATTGTATAGGCTTGTGGCCTCAATATTTAAAGGTTTTAAAATATAAAGATAAAAAAACATGAACATTAAATTTGGAATAATAAATAAATGATAATGGGACTATATTCGAAACTATAAATTAAGTAATTATAAATTAAGTAATTACTTGAAAGCATAAATTAAGTAATTACTAAGTAATAATGAGGATTATATTCAATTTTGGTAAGTAAGTATCATCTATAATGTTTTAAGATTTTATAAATCACTTTTTTAATTTTTTTAAGATTTTATAAACAAATTCACAATATTTTGTATTATAGTTGACAATTCGAAGAAAAGAAAACTTCAAGAAACTAAATTCATGTTTATTGGATACCCACATGCTCACAATACTTTAATTTGCAATCATTGTTATTTAATCTTTAAAAACAAAAAAATCATGACAACCTTCATGGTTAAGGGATCCCAAATCACTCTCCTTGCATATGGGGTTTAGCATATGGGGTTTAAAGAGTAAAAACCCATTAATTCATCTAGTCATGATGTTGAAAAGAGGGCATTGAATACTAAAACCCTATCAGTCCATCCCCTCTAAATTTTAATCATTGTTATCTAATCTTTTACCAAAAAAACTTCATGACAACTTTTATGGCTAAGGGATCCCAAATCACTCTCCTTGCATATGGGGTTTAAAGAGTAAAAACTCATTAATTCATCTAGTCATGATGTTGAAAGGAGGGCATTGAATACTATAACCCTATTAGTATATCCCCTCTGTTATCTCACTTGCTAATTTGTATTAATTTTTCCCAAAGCGTCTTGTCCTTATGCTATTTTTCCACTCAGACTTTCAAACTTTTTCACCAGCTCTGTAAAGCTCCCATCACCTAAATCCTTCACTCAAATGATCATCCAAAATAGTCATGTACTCCATGAGTAAAAAATTGGCAAATATCCCAAGCCTATACCTAGCCTTAATTCCTATCTAAATCCCTTAGTTCCACAACTTCATTCATTTTTACCGTTATTTTCATATTCCCATTGAAAATAAAAAAATATTCCTTTTATTAAGCATCCTTATCCCATCCACAAAATCATGTGTTAAGCCTCATATGCCCAAAGTCCTTAGAAAATAGAAAAAAATGGGTTTTTTATTATTAATATAAATATTTTTATATTTATATTAATATTTAATCCAATATTTAATTTATGAAATCACATCAAATCATGGGAACGAATCTTAATTTATAATATGGAAAATTCAAAGGTTGGATGGAGGGTGCACATACATATCGGGGATTAAAGTAACCAGGAGGTTAATTATGTGAAGGCGGAACGGGGAAAACTACCATGCTGTGTTTTTACGTGGAGCACATCAGAAGTAAAATCAGTTTGGATTAAACCACTTTTAGCCCAAGCCAGATATAATAAATGCAAACATTTATCATATGTTTTATGTGCAGCATTTTCCCAGGAGTGCATTTCAATAATGATTATGGGATTTCCAATAAATGAGATTCCTCCTCATGGTGAAAAGGTTTTACAGAGGTATGATTTAAATTTTACAAATCAAGGAGACTAATGTTTATTTCCATGGAAAATAATTAAATGGAAGATGCAGGTGAACGAAAACTTAGACAATTTTTATCCAAAGGTTTTACATAAGTAAAAGAAGAAGATAAAAGGTATTTTGCCTGGAAAAACATTACACAGTAAATGTTTTTCCACGGTGAAACGGTAAATTGGAAAAACATTACACAGTAAATGTTTTTCACAGAGAAATGGTAAAAGTAAATGTTTTTACAATGAAATGGTGAATTGTTTGTGCATTGGGCAAACAAGACATGGTCTTAAAAACCACGAGCATGAATTAAATTATGGAAATTTAATTCTACAAGATAGAAAAATGTTTGGGAATTATTTTTATTTCAAATATATTATTCCCAAATGTTTAATGAGAATATGGATAAATGCAATTATATCTGAAATATTATAAGTGATGTTTCAAAGAGAACATGGCAGAGGAAGGAGTTGGAGCGTCAAAGGAATCTACAGGGATCATGAAACATTTTTTCTAAAAATTGTCATTTGTAATCATTGTAGAAGTTGAAACATTTCATTTCAGTTATTATAACCGGTTGCACACTGAAGGAACTCGAATTGTATAAGTGTTAGAGGTCCTGAGTGTATTAATGGCGGGCAGAAGTGCAAGAGCACAGTTCTGGTGGTTCTGAACTTCATTGTAATTTTCTGGGGCTGAATTGAATACATATGCAGCAGCTTTGAACGATTTATGAAAAGATTCTAATGGCTATGATATGAGTTTTGTCTTCCCTCATTGTATGTGTTTCCTATGATATTTTATGTCATATACATTTTTCTTTTGTTTAAATTGGAGAGTTAAAGGCCCAAAATTCATCATTTTATGCTCTTGGATTAAGCAATTTAAACTGTGTATGTTTCTTCTTAGCTAATTCAGAATTCATTTTCGTAATGCACTGATGTGGTTATTTGTTTCTCTTTCCTCTTACCACTCTAATTAAATTCAAGTTATAACTCAGATTCATTGCCTCATTTAGCCTTTATCCTCTAGAGAGTTCTAGAGGCCAATCAATGTTTTCATTCAATTTCAGAATTTTGATTGTTGGACATAATTGTCATTGATGTCAACATGAGAAGTACATAACCAAAAGTCCAAATATTTGGAAGAAGAATGAACTATTGATCATGATAGGATCAACAATCCGATGACGTTCAGAAAGGCTAGCGCATGGAGAAAGCTCTGAAGGAAGACCAGAGTGTAGAAGATGTAGTCGGGATCAATGGAAGGATTACACAGTTGATCAAATGCACAAAAATGGTGAGAAGACTCAGCAACCGTCCGATCATTGTGAAAAGAACAGTTGTTGTTCGATCAGAAGTTAATCGTGGGCTTAAGGGTTTCGAGAGGATCATGACCATCGAAAAGGATGAGAGTTTGACTATCCATATACTCGTCAACCATGGGATCAAACCCAAGTTCTTGTTGAAGCAGTCGAATCATTTTCAAGTAGAAGGAATGTTGGATGATTGGTCAAAGGACCATATTAAGTCATGACCGTTGGATGCACAAGTGCATGAATCAACAACCGTTAGATCCAGGTAAGTTTCACCCACCTTAATACGTTGGTGAGAACTGAGAGTGGTTTTAGGGGGACCCACGTGAAATCACCCCATTTCGGACCCCCCTCCCTTCATTAAAGGTAGAATGGGAAGGGGGGTCTGGAATCCAATCTTAACCATTGATCTAAGCTCCTTGATCTTCATCGTCCAAGACTTACACGTTGAATTTCGGACCCCCCCCACCTTTTCATTAAAGGCAGTATGGCAAAGTGGGTCCAGAATCGAACGCCAACCACAGATCTAGATGCGCAAATCCTAGCCGCCTGAATCAACCTACTGCTTAGCGGAATGCGCAATTTGCAAAATACCGACATCCATCCATCACAATGATTGATTAAGTCCTGGTCATCAGATGAAGGAATGTAAGGATTAAAATAAACCATTGAGTTGTCTTCGTGAAACAAATGTGAGTTGTCCGATCATTTCGGTGATATCGTCTTCAAGAGATTTGACATGTTGTGAGTCTCAAATAATCGAATGGATAAACACCGAAACACCAACAACCGTCCATATCTGTGGGTGATTGAATCATGACCGTTGATTCTAAAGCGCTCAAAACGAGTGTTTGGTAAATTTCATGACCGAGGGTTTGGTAATATAGTGGAGTCATGATGACTTGAACAACAAAGTCTTGAAACCCCGTAAGAAGCTCATCTCAGTGAGCAATTAAATCCTAACCATTGATTTTAAAAGAAGCGCTCAAGTGCTTGTTTGGTCTAATCGCCTAAGCATGAGGTCACAGTCATTGGTCATATTGTATAAGCATCTTATTATACATAATTGTAGTTGGTAAACCCGTGGCCTTATGGCACAGTCATATGTAATGGCTTGAAGGAAGCACATCTGAAGTATCTGGTCTCTATGAAACTGACAAAGATCCGTGAACAAATTCAATGGATAAAATTGATCCATGTCGTGATCAATTTATGAAAGGTACTCACGTTAAAGACAATTAAAATATTATTATGGTTAAGTTATCTTAAGAAGTTCGATCCACTAAACATACAAAAATTACAATTAATCAAAGAGGCACGATGGTTAAAGAATGAACCAATACACAGTCATGATCAAAAGAAAATAAATCATGAAAATATGAATAAAGAATAAAAAGAAAAATGATATTAATTAAAGTTTAGATTATCATTTTAAATGAAAAGGTACAATGGTTCAAATAAAGGGACACGTTGTTTTAAAATTTCACACCAGTTTGAAGACTATATAAATGAGAAAACATGGTGAGAATAAAGTGTCTCTGCAGTCCAGAAAAGAAGATTAAAAAGCTAAAGAATATTCCAGGAAGAAAAGCTAATACCTATGCATTAAGGGTGGTTGGGTGGTGCAAGGGTAGGTTGGTGCCTGCAGAGGGAGTTGGTGCTTCCTTGTCAGTTGTAGCTAACTAAACAAGGGGGTCGTAGCCTCCTACCAGTTGGTGTTGGTAAACTAGGGTGTGGGTGCATCCTGATCAGTTGGTGCTGATAAAAGAGGAAGTACATCTGGGTAAAATCATGAAGCTGAGTAACACTTTCGTGACAATCGGGTCTCCAAATCTTCTAGCGGCAATTTTTCGGCCGAACAAATGTTACTTTCGGCTGAAATATTTTTCGGCCGAAAATTTTCACGTCAAATTTAACGGTGCCATCAAAATTCGTGTACAATGTTTTTTGAATGAATTATTTTCCCGCGGTAAGAATATTTCGGCCGAAATAATTTTCGGCCGAAACGTTTATTTTTAACGGATTCCGTTAAAAACTAGGTTTCGGCCGAAAAAATATTTCGGTCGAAAACTTGAAAATGGGACTGTTTGCAGGAAACTGCAAATTCTCTCCATCTTACTTCATCTTTGGAGATAGCGGACTCCTACAAATACTCAGAATTTAGTTTGAGAATTGATACCAACATTTTTCTAATTGAATCTACTTTCATTGGGTATAATTTGTTTTCATTTTCATTGTTTTTATCTAATTTTATTTAATTTTATAAAAAAATCACTGCATAATATTTTTAGGTGAGATTATGATTC
>JZKD02S1673215.1:354122-364205 GCA_000966675.3 Picea glauca | reverse complement strand
GTTGTAGAAAAACACGTGTTTAAAATATGCAACGTTTTCAACTTGGTCAACTTAAAAAAATTCTAGAAATTATAATATTCATCCATTAGATTCAAAATTATAGTCATAATAAAATCGAGTCTCTGTAGATTGTTGTTGTATATTTCATTTCTTAAAAACATAATTTTAATAACAGATACATTGTTGTGGAAAACAATAACTCATTATCATTCATTTCATATTTAACGAACATANTGTTAAACAATTGTCAAATTGACATATCAAATCTTGATAAAAAAAAATTAAAAAATAGTCATTGGAAAGATAACAAAATTATTTACAAGTTTTGTTTTTATTGTAAAGTGAAATTCTAAATAAAAAAAATACTTTTGTATGCCAGAAGTTGAAGAACTTGTGAAAATACAGTTTTTTTTGTCATAAAACAAGCAAAAGTGTTACCCAGCTTCATGATTTTACCCATCTTCCTTCTATGTAACATGTAAAACAAATTTTGCAGTGAATAGAAAAGAATTTGCGGGTTTTCGCATTTGGGTTCCACGATAAAATACTATGTCAAAATTATGTTTTCATTAATATATGGAAAATTGATATAATTTTTGTGTCACTGATTCACCACCCCCCTCCCCTCTCAACGACAGGATCTGATTCTACATTGACTCCATAGCCTAAAGTGTTCCTCCCCTTCTTTGCCAACAACTTTATTAAACCTCCAAAACAAACCAAATCTAGCCATCAATTTCCAAAGAAGCATCAAGTGACACGAGAGAGACCTCTCTGAGTTGAGCAGGCTAGTGCCTCAGATCAAAAGCTGGTTGCAATAGTTACCTCTATCATTTGTCTATTCAGTCGGATATAATTTACAGAGTGCTAACATTCTGGCGCCGTTGCCGAGGACAAAAATGAATTTTTTTCCCTGGGAAGAACGACATGGTTGAGTTCTAAGATCTGAGAGAAGAAGACACTTAGGCACATATTGGTTGTATTCCTACTCTGGCGACTCCACACATCAAAAAATCAGTTTGAAGGTGATTCCACTGGTAGAAGAATCCAGAAATTTGAACTTTCACTGGCGACTCCTATCTCAATGCAAAATCCATCTTCCAAAACATCATTGACGACTCCACTTTCCGAAGATGAGTTAAATATATGCAAGGTATGCTCCAATGAATCACTCTCATATTCCTGGCTTTCCAAATCGTATTCCTCACATAAATTGGCAAAACTATTTGCCTAAATTCAAAGATGGGAAAGGAAATGATGTTGCCTTGCACTTGATTAGATTTCACATGCATATATGTAAGTTGGGGGTTGAATTTCATGAGGGTTGTTTGATGAAAATGTTTATGGCTACTTTAGAGGGGAGAGTAAGATTATGGTATGAAGGTTTAAAACCAGGCAGCTTATACTCTCTCAAAGATTTCCATATAACATTCTTTAAGAATTATGGAGAATATAATTCGTCATCCTTGGTGTTTGAAGATTGTTGTGAATTTTGTAAACATTTCATTAAGTACCTTGAAAATGTTTTTGGAAATGAAGAGTGTATGAATGATGAAATCATAGAAGCCCTTTATGAATATTCATCCCAACAACAAATAGTAGCCCCTCCTTTGGTTGAAGGTGAAGTTGATCAAGAAATTGTTGTTGAAAGTCATTTTCCTTCCCCTAAACTTGATGAAGATATTCAACAATATTTTCAGCAAGACAAAGTGTTTCAAGGTTGTCTTTCTCCCCCTATTAATGATATGGTTGTTCAAATTCTAAGTGACCTAGACATGGATGAGGATTCTGAAAATGCATCTATGGAAAATTCCAACAATGAACAAACAAATGACATAGAGCTTCAGGAAAGAAACAAAACAACCTATGCCATTTTTCAATCAGAAATACATAAAGATAATGAGGAGGCAGTGGTTTTATTTGATTCATTTGAAAATCATGGTTTTGAAAATGCAACCATGGGAACTCTAAACTGTGAAATAGTGCATGTTGATAGCTTTTCACATTTGCAAGAAGATTATGAGCAAGAACTTTTTTGTATTAATTCATTTGAAAGTCAAAATGATAGTCCTCAACCAAATTTCTAGAAGTTTAATGAAACCAAATCAGAATTGTTTGATGAACAAGAGGATGCACATAATATGGTTGTCATATTTTAAGATGTTCAAGAATGTATGAATGTTTTTGTTGAGATGCATGGAGAAGTAGACAAACCTATTGTTGCAAATTCATTAGAAAATATTCTCAAAACTGAAGAAATAGAGCAAGAACAACAAACACTTATGAAAGAGGCGTGTCTTTATGTTTTTGCTCATTAAGAAGAAATGGTTTTTCATGGTTTTCAAGATCCTGTAGCCATCTTATTACAGTCTTCAGTGAAGGAGGAGTTTGTTTAATTCATAAGTTCAAGTTTTCGATTCAACTTTTGTTTTCAGCTACCATTATTTACATTTGTCTACTTGCTTAAGAAAGATGTGAGTGGAGAAAAATCGGGAAAACAATTGCTTGATTGGTTGAATTGGCACTTCAGTATCACTTGATTGAGTATTCATTTCAGCAGTTTTAGAGTAGATAGGAGTGTGCAAATAAGTTTGTTGGTCAAGCATTTTTCAGTTTGTATTTCCAGTAGTGTGTGCAGTCAGATTTTAGCCATGTATTTAGTATTCAGTATCCAGTTGAGAGCAGTGTGCAGAGTTTGGTTTTCAGCAGACACTGGTGACAGGTCGGAGCAGGGTACACAGACATGTTTTAGGAGAAACCCAATGGATTAGGCACGTGGTCTACTGTTCTTTGCTACCTCACATGGAGGATAGCATCCCCAATAAGAGCCTAGGTTATCACCTGCTAATTTGTATTAATTTTTCCCAAAACTTCTTCTCCTTATGCTATTTTTCCACTCAGACTTTCAAACTTTTTCACCAGCTCCATCAAGCTCCCATCACCTAAATCCTTCACTCAACTGATCATCCAAAATAGTCATGTACTCCATGAGTCAAAAATTGGCAAATATCCGAAGCCTATACCTAGCCTTAATTCCTATCTAAACCCCTTAGTTCCATAATTTCATTCATTTTTACCGTTATTTTCATATTCCCGTTGAAAATAAAAAATATTGCTTCTATTTAGCATCATTATCCCATCCACAAAATCATGTGTTAAGCCGCATATGCCCAAAGTCCTTCGAAAATAGAAAAAATGGGTTTTTTATTATTAATATAAATATTTTTATATTTATATTAATATTTAATCCAATATTTAATTTATGAAATCACATCAAATCATGGGCATGAATCTCAATTTATAATATGGAAAAATCAAAGGTTGGATGGAGGGCCCACATACATATCCGAGATTAAAGTCATGAGGAATGGGCATGAATCTCAATTTATAATATGGAAAAGTCAAAGGTTGGATGGAGGGCCCTCATACATATCCAAGATTAAAGTAATGAGGAGGTTAATTATGTGAAGGCAGACCGAGGAAAACTACAGTGGTTTATTTGGTGGAGCACATTGGAGGTAAAAGTAGTTTGTATTAAACCACTTTTAGCCCAAGCCCAATATAATAAATGCAAACATTTATCATATGTTTATGTGCGGCATTTTCCAGGAGTGCATTTCAATAATGATTATGGGATTTCCAATAAATGAGATTCCTCTTCACGGTGAAAAGGATTCCTCCTCACCGTGAAAAGGTTTTACAGAGGTAAGATTTAAATTTTACAAATCAAGGAGACTAGTGTTTATTTCCATGGAAAATAATTAAATGGAAGATGCACATAAACGAAAAATTGGACAATTTTTATGCAAAGGTTTTACAGAAGTAAAAGAAGAAGATAAAAGGTATTTTGCCAAAGAGAGTAAATTGGAAAAACATTACACAGTAAATGTTTTTCCATGGTGAAACCATAAATTGGAAAAACATTACACAGTAAATGTTTTTCACAAGGAAATGGTAATTTTTTACAATGAAATAGTGATTTTTTTGTGAATTGGGCAAACAAAACATGGTCTTAAAAACGACTAGCATGAATTAAATTATGGAAATTTAAATAGAAAAATATTTGGGAATTATTTTTATTTCAAATATATTATTCCCAAATGTTTAATGAGAATATGGATAAATGCAATTATATTTGAAATATTATGAGCGACATTTCAAAGAGAACGTGGTAGAGGAACGAGCTGGAGCATCAGAGGAATCTGCAGGGATCATGAAACGTTTTTTTTTTCTGAAAACTGTCATTTGTAATCATTGTAGAAGCTGAAACGTTTCATTTTAGTTATTGTAACCGGTTGCACACTGAAGGAACTCGAATTGTATAAGTTTTAGAGGTTCTGAGTGTATTAATGGCGGGCAGAAGTTCAAGACCACAGTTCTGGTGGTTCTGAACTTCATTGTAATTTCCTGGGGATGAATTGAATACATATGCAGCAACTTCGAACTGTTTATGAAAATATTCTAATGGCTATGATATGAGTTTTGTCTTCCCTCATAGTATGTGTTTCCTGTGATCTTTTATGTCATATACATTTTTCTTTTGTTTAAATTGGAGAGTTAAAGGCCCGGAATTCATCATTTGATGCTATTAGCTTAAGCAATTTAAACTATATATGTTTCTTCTTAACTAATTCAGAATTCATTTTCGTAATACTCTGATGCGGTTATATGTTTATCTTTCCTCTTACCACTCTAATTAAATTCAAGTTATAACTCAGATTCATTGCCTCATTTAGCCTTTATCCTTTAGAGAGTTCTACAAGCCAGTCAATGTTTTCATTCAATTTCAGAATTTTGACTCCATACCCCAAAGTGTTCATCCCCTTCTTTGCCAACAACTTTATTAAACCCCCAAAACAAACCAAATCTAGCCACTGATTTCCAAAGAAGCAAATCTAGCCACCAATTTCCAAAGAAACATCAAGTGACACGAGAGAGCCCTCTCTGAGTTGAACAAGCTAGTGTCTCAGCTCTAAAGCTGGTTGCAACAGTTACCTCTGTCGTTTGTCTATTCAGCAAGACAAAATTTACAGAGTGCTAACACCCTCTAGTCCATCTCCTCTACGAAATGAAGAGCTTGAAAACTCTAGACTTAAACTATTGTGTCATGTATAGTGTCGGAGCTTAATACAACATCATAAAAATCATACATTCAATTTAAAAATAATACAAAACCATGAAAATCAAGGGTGTATGCAAGAGGCATAATGAATTCTCATTAGGCAAATCAATAGCATAAGCGTTTTGATGAGTTTGAAGGTTTGTCCTTGTGAAGATTGAGGCCCTAAACAATAATGCCCAGTGATTAAATTTTTAATTAAAAAAATGCTAAATACTCATAAACTGTGAATAACAATGTAAAATCTGAAATGATTGCAAAAGAATACTTGGGTTGAAATCGTGATTTGTCTCTCATATTAATATAGAATAAAATAATAATTAATGATAATACACTTATAATTAATTGAAAATATAAGATGGTTTTTATATTTAAATTTTATATAGAACTTAAATATTTGTACTAGAGTAGTCAGGTGCTTTAGTTTACTATAGAAAGATGTTGCCAAGTTAGGATTAGGTTAGGTTAAATAAAGTTACATAAAAAAATTGAATTTGATTCAATTAAAAGAATAATAATAATTAAAATTAGTTTAATTAAAAAAACTATAATAAAATAAATTTGGATAAATTTCTTAAACTATAATTTTTTTATTATCATTCAATATCAAGGAATTAAAAATTTATTATCATTCAATATCAAGGAATTATTTATATGAATAAAAAAATATGACTTTTGCTTTGTTTTTATAATTGTATTGATCATATTAAACCTATGTTGCAAAGTTTCTGAAACTGACAATTTTGAGAACATGGAACTAGTAGAAGTTTCTCTCAAATTTATAGAAAATTTGAAGTTGGGAGCTGCAATAATATATATTAAAAAATATAAAAAATATTTTAGATTACAATATATAGAGATATTGATACATTTTAAATCTTATTTCAATAAAACTGAAGGTCAATCAGGACAATGTTTCTTCTCTTGCAACAACTACAATATTGAAATTACTAATTTAATTTGTGTTAATAATTATATGCATATATTTAACACAATACTGAAAGTTTAATATCCATAAATATTCCATTAGAAAATGAGAAATAAAATTGAAAATACATATATACAATTTTAACATCTTTTTAAAATTAAACTTTAAATATATAAACTTTAAACATATTTGTAAATTTGAATCATTATTTTTTTTTATTGGAAAAAACAAAATAGTACTACTCTTCTAATATGAAAATACAATAAAATTCAATGATATGGTTGGTTGATATCAACTACATAGTGGAGCAAATGCTTGTGGTGGATAGGTATGGATTTATTAGACTTTCATGTTTAGTTTGGGCTTGAAGGAAAACATGCATGCATTAAAAGATTTTCGTATCCATAACTATAAAGTGAGTATTATTAAGTCTTTTTACTTAACTAATTTTTGAAATAATATTTACATGTACTTAGTCTTAGTTTTATAGTGATATTTTGAATAAATATAATGAAAATATTTGTAAGAAATTATGTATTTGTAATAATGGAATAAATATATTTCCATTTTAATTTAATATAATTCTAATTTAAATCTCTTCTTTTAGGAAATTGGTTCCCAAACTCCCATTTCTTTGATGTTGAAGCTCCCAAAAAACTTTCAAGTTCCCAACCAATTGGAGATGTTCCCAACCAATTCCCAAGCTCCTTGGAATTGAACAAATTTATACACTATCATTCTAGTGGAGTTATAATTTCCCCAAAAATAATACAAAATGTCATAATTAATTTAAAAACCCATTAAAAACATATAAATATAGATTACATTAAATTATTTTTTCTAATTTCACTGAAATTCTTTTATTAACTTATTATTTTATTTTAGAATTCCTTTTTAATTAAAAACATAAATATAGGTTGCAATAAATTATTTTTTCTAATTTCACTGAAATTTTAAAATTAAAGAAAAATGAATTAAGAAAAAACTAAATCTAGAATTTTAAAATTCTTTTGGCACTTCAATATTATATTATGTTAGATATATTTTCGAGATTTACATTTGCAATTCTAAAAACAATCTTTAACATTTAAATATGAAAACTAAATGCACAATTTCAAAATTAGTGGAAAATTAAATCTAAAATTCAAAAGTTTAAGGGAAATAAATCAGAGTGGGTTAATTTTGGAGTAATTTTGTTTTTTTTTTTATTTTTCTGACAAGTTTTTCAGCATGCAGTTTTAAATTTTTGGTCTATTTAAAAATTTGATCGATTTTTTAAGTTTTTGAGTTGATTTAAAATGGGGCAAAACCTCTGAAATAAGATTCTGAAATACATGAAACTTTAATCCATACCAAACTCAAACTACTTCTAAAAATCTAACCGGATTCAAACCCTTTTTTACATTAAAAAAAAAAAAAAATGGCTCCCTAGTTAGCTTACTCCAAATAAACCTACCACAAAAAGATTCTTTGTTTCAAGAACGGCTTAAAATTAAAGGAGAATCCCGCCAGCTTTGTCGGAAGAAGATTCTGTTCAGTACAGGATTGTCTTATTTCCATTTCCATCTAGATGTTTGAAGGCGAGTCTTGTGATTACAACGCAAATTCATTCGATTCACTTTTTTGACAGCAATGTCGAGTGAGACACGTCTTAAACGCTAACGACAACCGACATTCTGCATTTGACAGTAGCACCAGCGGGGATGCAGAGTGCCAATATTCCGACGCCACGCACATCCTCCACGCCATATTTTG
The DNA here is from genome assembly GCA_000966675.3 of Picea glauca. Classification (NCBI taxonomy): domain Eukaryota; kingdom Viridiplantae; phylum Streptophyta; class Pinopsida; order Pinales; family Pinaceae; genus Picea; species Picea glauca. The sequence continues at coordinate 356,403 of JZKD02S1673215.1, read as the reverse complement.
CTGTAAAGCAATCCAAGTGCACTGATACTCAATTCGCCGAAGCATATTGATTGGCGTCACCGCGCGCTATAGCGCAGCAGCCTTTAATATGGACTACAGTAAGACTAGTGGAACACATGGGTCCGCCAAACAGTCTCCCGTCTCTGTCTTTCATTTCAGGCCTGCAATAACATTGTCGATGGTTAGTACAATGGACACGCACGCAAATCCTGGACTTTTCTCGGAACTGAACTTCGAACTTGCACAACGATTTTCAGGAACGTATACTACCACAAACTCGCAGGCCATATTTTGCGCCTATTTATTTCGTTTGTGGAAACCATTATATCCTCATCAAAAGAATTTTGGAATACAGGAAAGATCGTTGAAGGTCCGGGAGTTTCATTTTATCTTGCAGGAGAATAGCAGAGGTGGCCATTATCCTTCTGCTATCAAAATGAAGGTATGTTCTAATTGTCTCTTATTCTCTTCCAGTTGTCTTCTAGGGTTAATGATTTGAAAGATTCTGTATCACATACGCGATTAACCATTATTTGGATGTGCAGAAAATAGTGTTGAAATCGACTATGGAGGATGAGAAAAGCAAGAGTAGAGCCATGAAGGCCGTTGCAGGAGTTGGAGGCACGAATCTCCAATCCCTGCTTCCTCCACAATATTTTATACCATACAATATATTAGGTATATTTTATCACCATACGATATATTAGGTATATGATTTAGGCTTACTAATGTCGTCAATTCTGTGTTTCAGTGGATTCCATTTCAGTGGACATGAAAGCGGGAATGATCACTGTGGTCGGAGAAGCAGATCCCGTGTGGCTCACAACAAAACTAAGGAAAATGGGGTTCAGAACAGAGTTACTGAGCGTGGGTCCCGCTAAAGAAGAGGAGAAGGAAGAGAAAAAGAGCGAGGGTCCTGCCAAGGATGAGAAAAAGAGCGAAGGTCCTGCCAAGGATGAGAAGAAGGAGGCCGAGAAGGATGAGAAGAAGGAAGCCGAGAAAGATGAGAAAAAGGAGACCGAAAAGAAAAAGCAGGAGAAGAAGGCTCCAGAGCCAGCTGCAGCTCCCACAGTTTTGTATTATGTGAATCCCAATGGCTATGCTCATTATAATGAGCTATCTTCTTATCCTGTTGTGACAGAAGAGTATCCCAGTACCTGCACCATCTCATGATAATTTACTAACAGCTTCAAGCTTGATAATTTAATAATAGCTTCAAGCTTAACTTTTTTATATAATGTTCTGTTCATATTCTAAACATTTTATGATATATATCATATTGCATTGCAATATGATATATATCATTGCAATATGATATATATCATATTGCATTGCAATATGATATTTTTTTATTAAATTTTGAAAAATAGTAGGAATTGTAAAATTGAGTAATTGAAATTTCATATAATCAACATTTTTAAGGAGTTGAATCTATTTATACATTTAAAAATATGATTTGAACATTCTATAATTGCAATTTCATCAATAATCATAACCATAAAAAATAAAATACTATGATAAAATATTTAGACTAGTTTTATTATGAGAAATCCAACTTTAAGTTTTATTATGAGAAACTCAACCTTAAATTTTATATAATGCTATCATTTTATTATGAAAAATTCCTTCAAAAGTTTTATAGGGATGTGTTTAAAAGGTATAAGGTGGATTTGTTTTAAATTTAGATAAGGGATGTATTTGAAAGGTATAAGGTGGATTTGTTTTAAATTTTAGATAACATAGATAAGGTGAGTAATATCTACTTTGCACAATATTAATAATTGGTAATGTGTTCTTTTCTCTTTTTCTATTGGATAGTGGATGGTGAAAATTATCCATCACTCATATTGCTAATGATTGGTAATGCATCTTGTTTTTATTAATTGGTAATGTGTTATTTTCTCTTCATCTATTGAATAGTGGATGGTCAAAATTATCCATAAACATATTGTTAATGATTGGTAGTGTATCTTATTTTTATTTATTTTTATGTCCATTGGATATCCCATTATCCACTCTAGAACCAATGGGATGAATATTAGTTGCCATGTCTTTGTAAATATCATTTTTTTTATAAATATTATTTGATGGACACTGAAAATTAAGTCCCAAAAAGTGCATAGCTATATTTTATTTTATTATGAAAAAAAATTTCAAAAGTTTTAGTAGGGATGTGTTTAAAAGGTATAAGGTGGATTTGTTTTAAATTTTAGATAACATAGATAAGATTTAAGTGATATCCACTTTTCACACTATCAATAATTGGTAATGTGTTTTTTTT
>JZKD02S1673215.1:304734-332637 GCA_000966675.3 Picea glauca | reverse complement strand
TCAAAGTTTTTCCACAACTCGATGATCCAGCGAAGACATCCGAATAGAATTATCTCTATAAAATACCAACAAGGAAACAAATTAAGGAACCACCAGGACATCCAATCATAGATTCTGCAATACTTCAAAATTCTAATGCAAGAGCCACACCTGAATCAAAAGGATGAAATAAAAAATATTACACATCATATTCCAAAAAAGATAAATGAAAATCACAATGAAGCCCTGATGAGGTCAATCACCATGGAAGAGGTGGAGCAAGTGATGTGGGATATGTTGAAAGGGAAATCTCTTGGACCAGATGGATTCACAGTAGAATTTTACCGAACCTGTTGGCTGGTAATAAATAACGAAATCTGGGAAGCAATGGAAGACTCCAAAAAATAAAAAAACATTCCTCCCAGCCTACAACACTACCTTCCTCACTCTCATTCCTAAAGAAGAAAAAGTAGAAAACCACAAAAAATTTCTCTCTATAGCTCTTTTCAATGTTATCTACAAACTCATATCCAAAACCATTGTGAACATACTAAAACCTCTCCTGCCCTCCATAATATCCTTAGAGAAAACATATTTTGTGGAAGGAAGAAAAATCCTATACAACATAATCCTAATGCATGACCTTATCCACTCCCCTCATTCCTCCAAGAAACCTGGATTTCTCATCAAATTAGACCTCTCAAAATCCTTTTATGTCCTGAACTGGAACTATATCCTCAGCATCCTAACCGCTTTTGGCTTCAGTGAAAATTGGATACAATGGGTTCACTCTCTGATCTCCATGACCTTATTTTCTATCTTGGTTAATGGTTTCCCCTCCTCGACCTTCTCCCCAAAGAGGGGTATCCATTAGGGATAACCCCTCTCTCCCTTTCTCTTTATCCTGATGGCATAAGGCTTGGGAAGGGATATCAAGGATGAAGTGGCACTAGGAAACTGGAAGGGGATCTCTCTCCATGGATAAAAAACCCTATGCTCACATAAAAAAAAATTGGATGACACAATTTTAATGGATTCTCGAACTCTGAAGGAAGCCCCTAAAATCAAGCAAGTCATCCACGACTTCTATGAATCCTCAAGGATGTGTGTCAATGAAGAGAAGTCCAACATATTCTTATTCAACACCCCTCAGTTGATTCAGGGTCACCTGGCATGTATCCTATGGTTCCAACAAAAACATATTTCATCCAAATACCTGGTAGTTCCCCTAACAAATAACTCCTTAAAGAAAAAATTCTTAGAGGACCTCCTGGACAAGATGGAAAGAAAATTGGGAAAATGGTCATTTCGTTCTCTCAATATAGCTAGCAAAATCATACTCATCAAATAGGCCCTTCAAGCGATGCCCATCTAAAGTCTCTCAGTCATAACAACCCCAAAATATATTCTTAGAGCGATAAGAAATATTCAAAGAGACTTCCTATGGGGCAGCTCAAAAAACAAAAAGAAATGTGCATTAGTGGCATGGGAAATAGTTTATCTTCCAAAAATGAAAGGAGTTCTGGGATTGAGGGATCCAGAAAATCTCAGAAAAACCCTCGGGCTAAGATATGGTGGTGTTGGATAACTAATCCCCAATCTCAATGGGCCAACCTCTATAAAATTAAATATGCCCAAAATCAACAAAACAACTAGATCATCAGAATTAACAATGCCCCTATGGGTTCATGCACATGGAACCTAGCTTGGCATAATCGACCCTTAGTTCAGTAAAATTGCTTCTCGAAAATAAACAATGGAAAGGATTCTCTATTCTAGGAGGATGCTTGGCAACAACTCCCCAGACTAGAAAACCAACTATCTCTTCTCAGACTGCAAGCTAGAATAACATCCTAGAAAAATACCAGGGTTTCTCAATACTGGACAGAAGAAACAAACCCAAGTCACTGGAGGAAATGGCTCCCCTACAACGGCTGGACTAGAGAAACAAAATCAACATCATAGAGGGTTTCCTAAAGAAACTAAACAGAAGGAGAATTTGAAGCTCTGAAAAACAAGATCGGATTCGATGGGTCAACAACTATTTTGGAACCTTCACAATGAAATAAGCATGTGAGATAGCTACCCAACACAACAAGCTTCCTCAAGCCCAAATTTGGCTCAATATTTGAAAACAAAGCCTTTGGTTGAAATTTTTGACCTTCCTTTGGCTAATAGCCCTAAACAGAGCTCTCACTTGGTACAATCTATGCAAATGGGGACTTTCGGGCCCCTCTCGATGCCCTCTTTTCCAAGTGTAGGAGGAAACAACAGAGTACCTATTAAATAATTTCACTTAGACACAAAATCTATGGACCCTATAGGCACTTGTCTTTCAACGCTCTGGTTGCAAAAGGAACTCCATAAGGGCCACCATATAAAAATGGCCAAAAATGATAACTCAGAACCCTGTCATCAATAGAGAGTGGAACCTATTACCTCAATTTATTACTTGGGAAGCTTGGAAAGAGAGAAACCATAGGGTCTTTAATATTCAAGCCCGACCTCTAGAAGAACTCTAAAACAAGTTCCTCACTTCATTCTGGGAAATGATCCTAGCCCAAACCTAGGAGGACAAAGACTAGCAAGTTAGCTCGTTCAAGCTATCAGTAGTCCAAGGCCTCAACCTCAAAGCCAACCTAGCTTCCCTCAGAAAGAGACCAACAATGACCCCTCTAGATTCAACTTCTCAGTGGAACCCTCCCTCAAAAAGGTTTGTCAAGATGAACTTCGATGGGGCCTCAAAAGGAAATTTGGGATAGGAAGGGTATGGAAGAGTCTTCTAAACCAACAAATGAAAAATATTGAGAATGTATGGGGGTAAAATGGGGATAAATACCAACAACATTGTGGAGCTCCAGGCGCTAAAATAAGGGCTTTGTGTATTTGCGTCCCAGGTTTATGACAAGCTAATCATAGAAGGTGGCTCCCATGTTGTAATCAATATGTTCAAAATCTTGCAACATGGTTCCTCGACATCGAAAACCACAAAAATTTGGTGTCTGGAGGCTATTTTGGAATCCATTCAAAAAATATTATCCTCCATGCCAGTGATCATACCCAGACATGTGAAGCGCTCAACCAGTAAGCTTGCATACTAATTAGCTAATGAAATCTTTAGGATTAATAAGGATTCATGGGACAAGCCATGGAATTTCTCATAGGATGAGAGTTTCACCCAGGCCTATGCCTCAATCATAATACATGACCTTTACACCTAGGAGCATGAGCAAGGGGAMCGACCAAGCGAGTGCCAAACCCCACAGRAATATAGAAGGATATTCAMAAWTAAAATAACCCCCTAGGTAGAGAGGCACCAAGAGAAGAATAAACTGGGATGAAGCCCAATATTGCAAGGCAAGSCTTGACTTTACAAGTTGTCAAGCTCCAGGAAGAAGGAAGTGGCATGTCTCATATCCACATCATCACCTGCCGCCTAAGCGACCTCTAGATGTGGAGAACATGACCATCGCCATAAAAAGGTGGGGAAGGTGCCACAGGGATCCTACTAGAAAGAGAGGTACACCCCCTCTTGGAAGTAGAGTTAAGGAAGAATGAATCCAAAGGGGGGATCCCCGAGACTAGAGAAGGGATAGTAAATGAGCTATAAAATCAAACCTCCCCTCCTAATTGCAATTAGTATGACAAGGAAAGTGAAGGCATGGAAATTGAAGGCAAGGAAAGGCATGGAAAGTGAAGGCAAAACGCAAGTGAAGGCATGGAAAGGGAAGGCAAGGCAAGTCAAGTGAAGGCATGGAAAGTGAAGGCAAGGCAAGGCAAGTGAAGGCAAGGAAAGGAAAGTGAAGGAAATACAAGGAAAGTGAAGTGAAGGAAAGTGAAGGAAAGGTAAGGGAAGGCAAGGCAAGTGAAGGCATGGAAAGTGAATGCAAGGAAAGGCAAGTGAAGGAAAGTGAAGGAAAGGGAAGGGAAGTAAAAGCAAGTGAAGGCATGGAAAGTGAATGCAAGGAAAGGAAAGTGAAGGAAAGGAAATTTAAGGCAAGACCAGGAAAGTGAAGACAAGGAAAGTGAAGGCATGGAAAGTGAAGTCAAGGAAAGTGAAGGAAAGGCAAGTGAAGGCATGGCATGGCATGGAAAGGCAAGGCAATGCAAGCCATGGAAATGCAATGAAAGGAAAGGAAATTGAAGACAAGGAAAGGCATGGCATGGAAAGGCAAGGCATGGCGTGACAAGGAAAGGCAAGGCATGGAAATACAAGAATACCATAGAAAGTGAAGGCAAGTTAAGGCATGGAAAGTGAAGGAAAGACAAGTGAAGGAATGTAAAGTGAAGGCAAGGAAAGGCAAGTGAAGAAAAGGGAATTGAATGCAAGCCAAGGAAATTGAAGGCATGGAAAGTGAAGGCAAGAAAAGTGAAGGCAAGACAAGTGAAGGAAAGGCAAGTGAAGGCAAGGAGAGTGAAGGCATAGCATGGCATGGAAATAAAAGGAAAGGTATGGAAATACAATGCAAGGTAAGGGAAGTGAACGAAAGGAAAGGCATGGAATGGAAAGGAAAGGCATGGCATGGCACAGAATGACAAGGCAAGGAAAGGCATGGTGGTACAAGGAAAGGAAAGGCATGAAAATATAAGAATACCATAACAACCATAAAATGAAGCCAAAATTATTACTTTTACATACCTATCTTCATTCAAGTATACCATCAGATCACTTCTAATATTGACGTTCTCCATTAACTTCTCGTTCTCAGAGTAAGGCAATAAGTATCGTACATTTGATGATTTCTTACCTGACATTGTTTGTAGTTGGAGGTTTGTACCAATAATCAATTTTTTAAAGTGGTATACGACTTGACTTGGTTTATAATATTGAAATACATAACCACCTTTATTTCATTTTCTTTCATCTCGTGTCAGATATTCTCCTTCAATAACCATCGACCCAATCGTAAATTCAATTCCTTTGAAGTTTGTTACTGAACGCATGAAGGTATGGTTTCCTTGTAAGCATTGTTCCAACAAATAATCAGTGCCCCAATCATTATCTCTTGGGGAAACCATTGTGTATATGTGCCCTACAAAAAATGGAGTGCCAATATGTAACCCCACTAAATGAACGAAGAATAAAACATTGATGCTAGTTATTAAAAATTTAATAGAAGGATTCAATGAACATGGCAGTGCAAGATCTGAGACATGATCATAATCTATTGAAATACTTGATTGGTCCACCTCCAACTGGGATAATTCCATAGTTATACATTGACAAATGGGGAGTGATACACGATCCCATTTATCAACCCATTTTGTCGATTTACAATCACCCCATTCATTTACTACTACATGGACCACAAAAGAAAGAGAGTTTTCTCATCTATATTTCAACTATTGCATTGTCTAATGTTATAACTGAATGGAATCCATGAGTGCCCTATATTTTTTTTCATTCATACAATTGTGAAAGATATACATCGACCACCTCCCAAAAATATCTATGTACGTGTCCTTTCCTATGTGATTGGTCTTCACAGGTTCATGTTCTCTCTCCCATTACTGAAGAACACCATTCAACAATGGATTTTGCATCTTGAATGAGGGAAGTAGTTATGAACTTCATTTATTTCCTGTGTAATGCTCTTTTTATGCATGCACATGCTCCATCATGCTCGCCTTTCATGTTCCTCGACTCAAAATAGTTCCAAATGTGTGGTACCTTTAGTTTTTTGTACACCATACACAACCTTTGAAATACACAAGAATTTTTGAACTGGCATGCACAACCATTTGACCAAATCTAATGTTGATCCATCTGTATGTTCTTCTCCTTAATGTTATTTTAGTACAACTAAAAACAATGTTGTATGTAGGCTAAGTCATGGCACTGATCATTTTTTATGTAGAAGTGATACTCATTCAATATAACTTTGTTTTGTTCATTACTATCTAGTCCATGCATGTATGTGATATGGACCATTATGTCGACCTTCTCTAAGTGATAATATTGAATTTGAATCTCATTTTCTATTTGAAGGGTGTATTTCTCACCAAAATCAACCATTGATAACAGAGTACCAAAAGGAAATGTATCTCTGCATATTCTAAAATGATCGTCCTTCCATCGAGCCACATGGACACGTTGAAAATAATGTTGTTTCTTTTTGGCGAAGTCCTTTGTGAAGTCACAAAATCATACTTGGAAAGTAACCAATTGTATTTTTTTTCTTTCTTGTCCTCTATCAATATCATATGTGACATATTTAATCTTTGCAAGGTAACCTCCTTCCTCCCAAATTCATACTCATTGCTTACAGGGATGCACTTTCCATGTAATGTCATTCTATCACACATGGGGTATGTCACATCTAAGCATTATTTTTGATAAAATGTAAAACCCTCTAGCCTTGTACACAAGATGTTGTGAATAAAGTATCTAGATGACGACAATGGAAATATAACTGAGAATTCCTGCAAAAGGGTGTTATGAAAAACATGAAATGTGTGTGTGTGTGTGTGTGTGTGTGTGTGTGTGTGTGAGATAATAATAACCATACTCAATGTGATATCTACAACAACATGTGTTAGGAATTGCATTTATTTGAACATACCAAGGATTTCATTTATGGAAAGATGTTTGGCCCAATCTAGGTGCATTATGTATTGTTTTGAATATCTCATACAATTTTGTATGTGTAATGTCAAGAAAGTGTTTAATATGGGATTCATGGTCCCTAGATCCCCTTCTCAATTTTAGTACATCTTTGTGGTTGGAAGAAGGCTTAGTGTTTTCATGTCAGAACGAGGTAGCCTACCAGTGAAGGCCCACAAATTTTTTGGGCCACCTGTGTTGAGGCTATCTCATCTATGAGAATACTTTCTAGGGGTTTTGACATTGCATTTCAAGAGGTGAGAGGTTTGTTGTATAAAACGATGTTTTCTTGTGACCTTGCTAACAATTGATTGTGACAAGACACATTGGGTTGCATTTGTTGGACAACTGAGAGGGGGGATGAATCAATTGTCACTGTGCTTAAAAAATTATATCCATTTTTAAACTCATTACAAAACTCTCAATGATGATCACAATAAATAAGTAGTAGATTATTCAACATCAATCAAACACATGTATAATACAAAGACAGATATTTGTGAGGAAACGCATGAAGGGTGAAAACCTCTTCTTCTTTATATGATAATTATTTTCTGTACATTATCATTCTTATGAGCACCAACTCATAATGAGGCTACCACCTCTGTTTCGCAAGATACTGCTTGCTGAGAGCATCAACTCTCTGGTTTCTCTAGCACCCACTAGAAGGAAGTACCAACTCCTTGAATGTTCCAACACCGACTGGATGGAAGCAACAACTTCCAGTCATACGGGCACCGACCTGTATATTAGAGAACCAATGTTCTCCCTTGCACCACCCTTCTACCCTGGTTTCTCCGGATGCAACTAGATGGAAACTATAACTCCCTTCATTCAAGCACCTACATGAAATTATGAGGACAACAATCCTCCCTAGCACCTCCCAACCACCCTGAAATATAAAAAATTTCTTTCTGTGAATTTATTACAGTGATTCAATAGTTGTCACTGCCTTACCAGTCTTATCATTGTTCTACTATGCTTCTCTTCTCTGCCTACATCAGTGTCTTCCTACTTGCATCCTCTTTATCTTTCTTATCTTCTCCTCTGTCTCATCATGCACACCTCGACTTTCTCTTCTTCTCACAGATATGCATCTTTTTTCTTTTCTTCGTATGTGCTTCAACTCCTGCACATAATTCTTATACACGCATGCATCACTCACAATAGCAGCAACAAGATCTCTTCTATGTTCTGCATTGTTATAGTATCTGTGCACCATGTGCATGATGCATGCACTATCCTACTACATACACTTCACTACGTTCATCATCACTGGCCCTTCTCCTGAGATCCTTTGGCTTTGTTGAATGTAATAGTCTTCGACCCACTTCCATCTATCTGTCGACTCTATGATGAGTCTACACTCCATTGCTAGTTGCCTCGAGACTCTTCATCTTCTCTGTCGATCACCCTGAAGACTCTTCGAATTCTCTGGAAGATGCAATCACTTCCTTCTGGCAGTTACTGAGAGAATCTCCGCACGTTCATGCGTTTCTTGCCTTCTATCTTCTTGAGGAAAACTTTACAGTGGGCGTTTATCCTTTCTATCCAATCCCTTTCCTTTTACATGTGGCCTCAGGTGATAACCAAATGCCTATTCAGAAAGCGTTTCAGGATTTTGCGATCTGGGATATATAGCTACGAGTTGCCTCGCTCCACTCGTGAAAAATCTAAAATGGAGCCTATCTTTGTTATCTCCTTCCCCTCACTTCCGTTGATAGGACTGTTGGTTATGACCACAACCCCATTCGAAAGTGAATTTCACGATTTCGCACTTCGGGGATTCAACCCATGAGTCCCTTGACTCCTCCAACTTCCAGTACCTGAGATGGAGCCTAGCTATGCTAGCTCCTTCCACTCATGTGACCACTGGCAGTGACCATAGCCTAATTCGAAAATGCATTTCACAATTTCTTGTTTCGGGGATTCTCTCATGAGTCTCCTTAACTCCTTACTCTAGAATTCCTGATATCTGAAATGGAGCCTAGAGTATTGAACGCTCCTACCTTCACATCACCACTAGCAGTGAGCATAGCCTAATTCAAAATGCATTTCGCAATTTCGCGTTTCACGGATTTTGTGATGATTCGTCTTGAATCTCCATGTTGTGAACTCTGAAACGGAGCTTGGAAGAAGTAGCTCTACTCTCCAACTCTCACCTATGTGATCACAAGATATGACCACTCGCTAATCATTTGAGTGCTTTGCTCTCCAAATCAACAGTCCACGATCCATGGTGATCGAACGGCTATCCTCCACCCTGGAACTTCATCTTTCAGGACTTTGGGGGAGTGTTGATGCTAAAACTCCCGAAACTAAACTCTTGGAGTGACGTCACTCTTGCATCACTTGATGATGTGTCATGAGCCAAGTGGTTGCCACATGTCACTTCTTGGATCGACAGTTCATATTTGTCCTTGATCCAATGGCTGAGATTATATCGTCATTTCACGTTTCACGAGTTCGAGAGGTTAGGGAACCTCCTTCCTTTGACCTTTCAGTCAGCAAAATTCTTATCTTTAGCCACACATCCTTCTTGGATTGACGATCCAGATTTGTCCTCGATCCAACGGCTAATATTATATTGTCATTTTGCGTTTCGCGAGTTGGAAGGATAGATCACCTTGTGCCTTTGACCTTTCAGTCAAAGAAATGCCAATCACTCACCATGTCTCCTCTGGCTTCAATGACCAAGATCATTTTGGGATCTCGCATATCGTGAGTTCGAGGGGTTAGAGCACCTCCTTCCTTTGACTTTCCAATTAGAGAAATGTTGATTTGTGACCACGTGTCCTACCCGAATATGGACGGTCCTCCTGCTTTCGAGATTTTGTAAGCCCACTTTTCCTTGCACTTTAAAGAATGTATAGGTTCTCCTGGATCCAATGGTAGTCGGACCCCACACTTAGATCTAATGCCCGAGATCTGTCCTCCATCTATGCGCTCCTCCTATATGGACTTACAATGTCTTCCGAGCCTATTTGCCATCGTTGTTCTTTCCATAGTTTTTCTTGCCATCAATGACAAGCTCACTCCCAACTATAAATATGCCAACAATCTCCCCCTTTGGCATTGATGGCAACCCCGAACGACTACACTAATCCATTTAGACCTCCAGCTATAGCATCTGGTCTAGAACACTAGACTCCTTTTCTACCCCTTTGACATCAATGTCAAAGAAAACATGCTCCCCCTGAGTTGTTGCAATACTTCATCGGAGGTATCAGATATGAAACCAACACATACTCCCCCTAGCAGGATGGACTCTCTTAGGTGTGAGACAGGATAACACACAGCTTCTGACAGAGATATTCAAATGGTGTCCTGGATAGGGGTTTAGTAAATATGTTTGCAATTTGTTCTATGGTTGGAATGTAATGAACCTAAACAATATGATTGGTGACCTTCTCTCTCAGAAAATGGTATTTTATGGGAATATGCTTGGTCTTGGATTGGAATACAGGACTCTTTGACACACTTATGGCACTAGTGTTATCACAATGAATTGGGATCGGTGTAGTATATTTTACCTCCAAGTATGCAAGTGTCTGAATCATCCATAATACCTGAGTGAAACAAGTAGCAGCAGTAATGTACTCTACCTCTGTAGTTGATAAAGAAATGGAACCTTGCTTTTTACTCAACCACGCTACTAGAGAATCTCCTAAGAAAAACACACCTCCACTTGTTCTTTTCCTTTCATCCATGTAGTTAGCCCAATTAGCATCTGAGTAGACTGATAATTGAAAATTTTGATTCTTAGGATACCATAGGCCATAGTTCATTGTTTCTTTCAAATATTTGAATATTCTTTTGACAACTAGTAAATGACTATGTTTGGGTGATGCCTGATACCTTCCTACTATTCCAATAGCATGCATTATGTCTGGATGAGATGTTGTGATATACAATAGTCTACCTATCATTGACCTATATGAACTTTGATCAACATCAGGCGAGTCATCATCCTTGCTTAATTTGCATCCAGTAACCATAGATGTGCCCATAGGTTTAGAATCTTCCATTTGAAACCTTTTCAACATTTCTCTTTTTTCTTGAGAAAGAAACATTCCTTCAGACTTCTAAGTAATTTGCAGACCAAGAAAAAATGGTAGTTCCCCTATCATAGACATTTCAAACTCAGACTCCATGGCAAAAGAAAACCATTGTACCAATGAATCATTATTACATCTGAAGATGGTGTCATCTGCATAGACCATCATGATGATCAAGTCATTACCCTATGTTTTGATATATAGAGTGTTGTCAATTGTTCCTCTCTTGAACCCTTTGTCTTGGAGGTACTTATCTAGTCTGTAATACCAGGCATGAGGAGTTTGTTTTAACCCATATAAGACTTTCTTCAGCTTGCATACAAGGTCAGGATTATCTGTCATTTCAAAACCCTCTGATTGTTCCATATAAACTTCTTCTTTTAAATCTCCATTTAGAAATGTTGACTTGACATCCATTCAATAGACTTTAAACCTTTTATGACAAGCATAAGCAAGAAATATTATGATCGCTTCTAGTCTTGCTACTGGTGAAAATGTTTCATCAAAATCCAGTCCTTCTATTTGAGCATATCCCTTATAGACCAATCTTTCTTTGTTCCTGACAACTTGTCCCTTCTCATTCATTTTGTTCTTAAAGATACATTTGGAACCAATGATATTTTTACCTTCAGGTCTAGGAACCATCTCCCACATATTGTTTTTCTCAATCTAATCAAGTTCATCATTCATGTATTTAACCCAATGGTCATCTTTGCTAGCTTCATTAAAATACTCGGGTTCCATCATGGACATGAAGGCTATATGTGATTGTTCGGTGTTTTTTATTATCTTTCTCATGGTTTGTACACCTTTGTCTTTTTCACCAATTATCTCACTTGCAGGATGATTCTTTTAAGTGATTAAGGAGGAGGAATTTGATGTTGTCTGTTGATTTGAGTCTCTCTGAATATTTACATCTTCATCTGTCTTAGAGTCTTATTGTTCTTATTCTTGGACTTGTTCAAATTCAACTTCATCTATATCCTTTGTTGTTGATTCAGTATTGTTCATCTCTCTTACTGGGATTCCTTCATCAACTTTTATGTCAAAATAGTCAACCAATCTATGCAGCCTCTTATTATAACATATGTATCCTTTACTATTTGTATCATACCCTAATAATATGCCTTCATCATCCCTGTCATCATACTTGCCAAGGTTCTCATAATTATTCTTTATGTAACACCTACTCCCAAAGAATTTGAAGTGTTTGATTGAAGCAGGTCTCCCATACCACAGTTCATAAGGTGTCTTGTCAGTGTGTGGTCTAAGGTGGGCTTTGTTAAGAACATGGACTACTGTGTGTATTGCTTCTACCCATTAGGTCTGACCAATGTTCTTCTCATTCATCATTGACCTGGCCATTTATTGCATTGTTCTGTTTTGCCTCTCAACTACTCCATTTTTTTATGGAGTTCTTGGGATTGTGTATTCTCTCTTGATCCCATGTTTATGACAGAATTCCTTGAACTCACTTGAAAAAAATTATCCTCCTTTGTTTGATCTTATTTCCTTTAACCTCTTTCCTGTTTGATTCTCAGTTAAAGCCTTAAATATTTTGAATATCTCAAATTCTTCATCTTTTTCCTTGAGAAAGGCAACCCAAGTAAGTATGGAGTAATCATCAATGATTAGCATGAAATATTTTTCTTTCCCTGTGCCTTCCTGTCTTTATGGTCCACATAAATCCATATGAACTAGTCGGAGTGGTTTCTCTGTTGAAGTAGAGCTCTTGGATTTAAATTGTGTCCTGGTTAGATTTCCTACTTGGCAGGGTTTACACATAGAATCTTGTGTCTTTGATACTCTCGGAAGATCTTTTACTGCCTTAATATTTTTGAGCTTGATTAAGTGGTCAAAGTTCCAAGTCTCCAATGTCATAACCAACTCTCATCATTTTTTTTTGTGACACTCTTCAATATCTTCTTTCAGCACATATACATTATTTTCTATCCTTATGCCTTTAGCCACCACTTTTCCTGATTTTACAGACTTTATCTTGTAGTCCTTGGAAGTGAACACCACTTCACATCCTCTGTCACACATTTGACATACACTAAGAAAATTATGTTTCAACCCATCTACAAGTAGAACATTCTGGGATTTTCCCTTGCCATTACTTGGACTCACCATCCCTTTACCCTTGATTTTACCTGGAGCATCATTTCCAAAGGTTATGTTTCCTAATTTTCTTTCACTTAGAGATAGAAACTTACCTTTGTCTCCTGTCATATGTTTGTAGCAACCACTATCAATATAATAGGGGTTCTATTGTCTTTGGGATGACAACACTAGTCCACACTTGCCATTTTCTTTCATCTTCCAAACCTTGACATTTTCAATAGAGGGGTTCAAATATGGCTCATAGTTCCTTAAGCGAAACTCTGCAGCTTTATGTCCAAATTTATGGCAAGTGTAACATTTTGGTTCATTGAATAAATTATCATAACAATTGTTATGCTTAACCTGTGTCCTTTTTCCAACCATCACATTATTTGCAGCCTCTGATTGTTTGTTACTTGGTTGTCTCATTCTTATTTGCAGTAGATATCTATTCCTTGAATATTTTGATTGCTCATATTTAAATCTTAAAGAACATTTTACGGCTTTGTGAACAAAATTAGAACATAAATAACAATATCCATAGAACAATCTTTTGTATCTAGAAAATGGATGTCTACTTTGAGAAGGTCAATTTCTTCCATGTTGATGATTTCTTTGAACAAAGAGTGCATTATTTCTCTGATCTATAGTTTCATTTCTGGTACCTCTTTCATTACTCCTCCTAGGCAGATGATTATCTTCTTTTGTTTCTACAAGTTTTTTGTTGTCCCTGGTGGTAGATTTGACAAACTTGATGGGTTCTTTGTTGCTTGGTTGATCACTACTTGATCCCTCTTCATAACCCAGACCTATTTTCAGCTTTGGGTTTNAGCATCTGAGTAGACTGATAATTGAAAATTTTGATTCTTAGGATACCATAGGCCATAGTTCATTGTTTCTTTCAAATATTTGAATATTCTTTTGACAACTAGTAAATGACTATGTTTGGGTGATGCCTGATACCTTCCTACTATTCCAATAGCATGCATTATGTCTGGATGAGATGTTGTGATATACAATAGTCTACCTATCATTGACCTATATGAACTTTGATCAACATCAGGCGAGTCATCATCCTTGCTTAATTTGCATCCAGTAACCATAGATGTGCCCATAGGTTTAGAATCTTCCATTTGAAACCTTTTCAACATTTCTCTTTTTTCTTGAGAAAGAAACATTCCTTCAGACTTCTAAGTAATTTGCAGACCAAGAAAAAATGGTAGTTCCCCTATCATAGACATTTCAAACTCAGACTCCATGGCAAAAGAAAACCATTGTACCAATGAATCATTATTACATCTGAAGATGGTGTCATCTGCATAGACCATCATGATGATCAAGTCATTACCCTATGTTTTGATATATAGAGTGTTGTCAATTGTTCCTCTCTTGAACCCTTTGTCTTGGAGGTACTTATCTAGTCTGTAATACCAGGCATGAGGAGTTTGTTTTAACCCATATAAGACTTTCTTCAGCTTGCATACAAGGTCAGGATTATCTGTCATTTCAAAACCCTCTGATTGTTCCATATAAACTTCTTCTTTTAAATCTCCATTTAGAAATGTTGACTTGACATCCATTCAATAGACTTTAAACCTTTTATGACAAGCATAAGCAAGAAATATTATGATCGCTTCTAGTCTTGCTACTGGTGAAAATGTTTCATCAAAATCCAGTCCTTCTATTTGAGCATATCCCTTATAGACCAATCTTTCTTTGTTCCTGACAACTTGTCCCTTCTCATTCATTTTGTTCTTAAAGATACATTTGGAACCAATGATATTTTTACCTTCAGGTCTAGGAACCATCTCCCACATATTGTTTTTCTCAATCTAATCAAGTTCATCATTCATGTATTTAACCCAATGGTCATCTTTGCTAGCTTCATTAAAATACTCGGGTTCCATCATGGACATGAAGGCTATATGTGATTGTTCGGTGTTTTTTATTATCTTTCTCATGGTTTGTACACCTTTGTCTTTTTCACCAATTATCTCACTTGCAGGATGATTCTTTTAAGTGATTAAGGAGGAGGAATTTGATGTTGTCTGTTGATTTGAGTCTCTCTGAATATTTACATCTTCATCTGTCTTAGAGTCTTATTGTTCTGATTCTTGGACTTGTTCAACTTCAACTTCATCTATATCCTTTGTTGTTGATTCAGTATTGTTCACCTCTCTTACTAGGATTCCTTCATCAACTTTTATGTCAAAATAGTCAACCAATCTATGCAGCCTCTTATTATAACATGTGTATCCTTTACTATTTGTATCATACCCTAATAATATGCCTTCATCATCCCTGTCATCATACTTGCCAAGGTTCTCATCATTATTCTTTATGTAACACCTACTCCCAAAGAATTTGAAGTGTTTGATTGAAGCAGGTCTCCCATACCACAGTTCATAAGGTGTCTTGTCAGTGTGTGGTCTAAGTTGGGCTTTGTTAAGAACATGGACTACTGTGTGTATTGCTTCTACCCATTAGGTTTGACCAATGTTCTTCTCATTCATCATTGACCTGGCCATTTGTTGCATTGTTCTGTTTTGCCTCTCAACTAATCCATTTTTTTATGGAGTTCTTGGGATTGTGTATTCTCTCTTGATCCCATGTTCATGACAGAATTCCTTGAACTCACTTGAAAAAAATTATCCTCCTTTGTTTGTTCTTATTGCCTTTAACCTCTTGCCTGTTTGATTCTCAGTTAAAGCCTTAAATATTTTGAATATCTCAAATGCTTCATCTTTTTCTTTGAGAAAGGCAACCCAAGTAAGTAAGGAGTAATCATCAATGATTAGCATGAAATATTTTTCTTTCCCTGTGCCTTCCTGTCTTTATGATCCACATAAATCCATATGAACTAGTTGGAGTGGTTTCTCTGTTGAAGTAGAGCTCTTGGATTTAAATTGTGTCCTGGTTAGATTTCCTACTTGGCAGGGTTTACACATAGAATCTTGTGTCTTTGATACTCTCGGAAGATCTTTTACTGCCTTAATATTTTTGAGCTTGATTAAGTGGTCAAAGTTCCAAGTCTCCAATGTCATAACCAACTCTCATCATTTTTTTTTGTGACACTCTTCAATATCTTCTTTCAGCACATATACATTATTTTCTATCCTTATGCCTTTAGCCACCACTTTTCCTGATTTTACAGACTTTATCTTGTAGTCCTTGGAAGTGAACACCACTTCACATCCTCTGTCACACATTTGACATACACTAAGAAAATTATGTTTCAACCCATCTACAAGTAGAACATTCTGGGATTTTCCCTTGCCATTACTTGGACTCACCATCCCTTTACCCTTGATTTTACCTGGAGCATCATTTCCAAAGGTTATGTTTCCTAATTTTCTTTCACTTAGAGATAGAAACTTACCTTTGTCTCCTGTCATATGTTTGTAGCAACCACTATCAATATAATAGGGGTTCTATTGTCTTTGGGATGACAACACTAGTCCACACTTGCCATTTTCTTTCATCTTCCAAACCTTGACATTTTCAATAGAGGGGTTCAAATATGGCTCATAGTTCCTTAAGCGAAACTCTGCAGCTTTATGTCCAAATTTATGGCAAGTGTAACATTTTGGTTCATTGAATAAATTATCATAACAATTGTTATGCTTAACCTGTGTCCTTTTTCCAACCATCACATTATTTGCAGCCTCTGATTGTTTGTTACTTGGTTGTCTCATTCTTATTTGCAGTAGATATCTATTCCTTGAATATTTTGATTGCTCATATTTAAATCTTAAAGAACATTTTACGGCTTTGTGAACAAAATTAGAACATAAATAACAATATCCATAGAACAATCTTTTGTATCTAGAAAATGGATGTCTACTTTGAGAAGGTCAATTTCTTCCATGTTGATGATTTCTTTGAACAAAGAGTGCATTATTTCTCTGATCTATAGTTTCATTTCTGGTACCTCTTTCATTACTCCTCCTAGGCAGATGATTATCTTCTTTTGTTTCTACAAGTTTTTTGTTGTCCCTGGTGGTAGATTTGACAAACTTGATGGGTTCTTTGTTGCTTGGTTGATCACTACTTGATCCCTCTTCATAACCCAGACCTATTTTCAGCTTTGGGTTTNAACATCAATCACACACATGTATAATACAGAGACAGATATTCCTGAGGAAACCCATAAAGGGTGAAAACCTCTTCTTCTTTATATGATAATTATTTTATGTACATTATCATTCTTATGAGCACCAACTCATAACGAGGCTGCAAACTCTTTTTTTTCACATTTCTACTTGCTGAGAGCACCAACTCTCTGGTTTCTCTAGCATCCACTAGAAGGAAGTACCAAATCCCTTAATGTTCCAGCACCAACTTCTAGTCATACAAGCACTGCCTTGTATATCAGAGAACCAATGTTCTCCCTTGCACCACCCTGCCACCCTGGTTTCTCTAGATGCAACCAAATGGAAGCTATAACTCCCTACGGTCAAGCACCTATTTGAAATTTTGAGGACAACAATCCTCCCTAGCACCTCCCAACCACCCTGAAATATAAAAATTTTCTTTATGTGAATTTATTACAGTGATTCAATACTTGTCATTGGATTACCAGGATTATCATTGTTCTTCTATGCTGCTCTACTCTACCTGCATCAGTGTCTTCCTACTTGCATCCTCTTCAGCTTTCTGATCTTCTCCTCTGTCTCAGCATGCACACCTCGGATTTCTCTTCTTATCACAGATATGCATCTTTTTTCTTTTCTTCTTTTGTGCTTCAGCTCCTGCACATCATGATTCTACATGCATGCATCACTCACAACATAAGCAACAAGAAATCTTCTATGTTGTGCATCTTAGTCTCTGTGCACCTTGTGCATGATGCATGTGCTATCCCACTACATACACTTCACTGTGTTCATCATCACTGGCCCTTCTCCTGAGATCCTTTGGCTTTGTTGACTGTAACAGTCTTCAACCCACTTCCATCTATCAGTTGACTCTATGATGAGTCTACACTCCACTGACAGTTGCCTCGAGACTCTTCGTCTTCTCTGTCGATCACCCTGAAGACTCTTAGAATTCTTTGGCAGATGCAATCACTTCCTTCCAGAAGTTACTGAGAGAATCTCCACACATTCATGTGTTTCTCACCTTCTGTCTTCCTGAGGAAAAATTTACAGTGGGTGTTTATCCTTTCTGGCTAATCCCTTTCCTTTCACATGTGGCCTCAGATAATAACCATATGCCTATTCAAAAAGTGTTTTTCTATTCAGGATATACAACTGTGAGTTGCCTTGCTCCACTCATGAAAACTCTAAAATTGAGCCTAGCTTTGCTAGCTCCTTCCCCTCACTTTCGCTGATAGGACCACTGGCTGTCACCACAACCCCATTCGAAAGTACATTTCATGATTTCGCACTTTGGGGATTTTCCCATGAGTCCCTTGACTCCTCCAACTCCTGGTACCTGAAATGGAGCCTAGCTATGCTAGCTCCTTCCACTCAGGTGACCACCAGCGGTGACCACAGCCTAATTCAAAAATGCATTTCGCAATTTTGTGTTTCATGGATTCTCCTGTGAGTCTCCTTGACTCCTTCCTATGGAATTCCTGATATCCGAAATGGAGCCTAGAATCTTACAAAATCCTACCTTCACGTGACCACCAGCGGTGACCACAACCTAATTCAAAAATGCATTTCGCAATTTCATGTTTCGAGGATTCTGTGATGAGTCATCTCGACTCTCCATGTTGTGAACTCTGAAACGAAGCTTGGATGCACTAGATATGCTCTCCAACACTCGATGATGTGACCACGAGATATGACCACTCGCTAATCATTTGAGTGCTTTACTCTCTAGATCAATGGTCCACGGTCTGTGGTGATTGGAGGGCTATCCTCCACCTTGGAACTTTAGCTTTTGGGACTTTGGGGGAGTTTTGATGCTAAAACTCCCAAAATTGAACTGCTGCAATGACATCACTCTTGTGTAACTCGATGACGTGTCATGAGCTAAGTGGATTCCACATGTCACTTCTTGGATTGACGATTCATATTTGTCCTCGATCCAATGACTGAGATTATATTGTCATTTCACGTTTCGTGAGTTCGAGAGGTTAGGGAACCTCCTTCCTTTGACCTTTCAGTCAGTGAAATGATGATCTTTAGCCACGTGTCCTTCTTGGATCAACGTTCTAGATTTGTCCTCGATCCAACAACTGAGATTATATCATCATTTCCCATTTCCTGAGTTGGAAGGATAGAGCACCTCGTGCCTTTGACCTTTTAGTTAGTGAAATGCCAATCGCTCGCCATGTGTCCTCTGGCTTCAATGGCCAGGATCATTATGCGATCTCTTATATCGCGAGTTAGAGGGGTTAGAGCACCTCCTTCCTTTGACTTTCTAGTCAATGAAATGTTGATATGTGACCACGTATCATGCCCGAAGATGGACAGTCCTCCTGCTTTCAGGATTTTGTAAACCCGCTTCTCCTTGCACTTTAAAGAACATGCAAGTTCTCCTAGATCCAATGACGGTCGGACCCCCTGCTCAGATCTAACGCCTGAGATCTGTCCTCCATCTGTGCACTCCTCCTATCTTGACTTACGATGTCTTCCGAGCCTGTTTTCTATCACTCTTCTTGTCATCGTTGTTCTTGCCATCAATGACAAGCTCACTTCCAACTGTAAACCTGCTAACAACATTGTCATCTTTAGAACATGATTTATTACCAATTATTTGAAAAACATCTACAAGGTTTCTAACAATATGATGACTTGTTTCTACACTTTGACTATTTTAATGCCTAAAATTCTCCTAACAACAATCAAACTTCTATATTTTAACAAAGATAAAAATAATTGACATTTAGCAGCATCAGATTTTGGTTCAAAATATTCTTTAATGATTTTATAAGAGTGATATGAATAGTAAAATTAGGTAACTTACCTTCAAGTGACACTATACCACTTTCAATGACCTAAATTCATTTAGGAGTTCTTCACCACACATTGCTCAATATAGCTAGGGATGATGAATCCCTATCCTGGCACTCTTGACCTCCCTGTTGTGGAGTTAACAATGTTGTAGTTATTTCCCCTTCAATCACTGGCATATGAACTCTGGGAGGAGAGTAAACATGGGATTGACTTGTTTCTCGAACATTTGACTATCCAACAAGAGATTGCACCACATAAAATTCTTCACCACAATGGTGTACACCAATTGCTTCTCTAATTTCATCCATTGTATAATCAACTCCAAGCAAATCCTCCATCAACTGGTCATCCACAAAAAGTTGGCTTGATGATATACTGGATGGATTTCTCTAGAATGAACTCTTGTTCTTTTCTTCTGGTGATGGAGGAGAAATAACAACGACATCTATTCCACTATAAATTGGATTTTCCTCTTATGAAATCCTATTCTTTCACATGTGTAACTTTGTCTTCTCTCTCTCTTCTTCTACCTTTATGATCAGTTTCTCTTCTCTAGAGGACTTTCTTTCTCAAATTCATCGTTTCCCCATGTTTAAAGAGAAGAAATGGCTTCCAAACACTCCACCACAAATTTGTCTTTGTATTATGTAATAAGGCACAACTAACAATTCCAATTCCAAATGCAGAAATTTGTCTTCGTATTACAAAAGAAGACACAAGTAATAATTCTAATTCCAATTGGATAAATTTGTCTTGGTATTACACAACTAACAATTCCAATTGGACAATTTTTTCTTCCAATTCCAAGAAGACTAAAGCAACAATTCCAATTGGACAAATTTGTCTTCCAATTCAAAGAAGACATGAGAAGACAGAAACAACAAAGCCAATTGCATAAATTTGTCTTCCAATTCCAAGAAGACACAAGAAGATACAAACAACAATTCCAATTCCACTTTGATAGTTTTGTCTTCCAATTTTTCCTACAATGGTCTAGCAATAGCACAAAACTATCTTTGAATCAAACAACAAGACTAAAATAATAAAAACATGTATGTGTGCACTATTTTTGTGTGAAGATGTCATGAATTATTTTTCAACCTTGAGATAGATGAGGTAGTGGAGTGTGCTTAGCACCAAAAATTCTCAGTAGGGACGTGTGTGCATTATTAGAACGCGTGCACGTTCTAGGAATGTGGACACATTCCTACTAAACATAAAAAATCAACAACTACAACTCTATCAAGTCACAGGAGTGCGTGCATGCTCTTAATGCAACGGATATAGCATTTATTATATACCAAGCATCTTTATGAATAAATATGTATATGGGTATGGGAACAACTATGACCTAATTGTTTTTTACTGAAAGTATTTTCAAGGATAGAGGAATGGTTAGAACACCAAGATGTAGGTGATTTGGGTGACGTGGGTGCAAGGGTTGTACAAAAGGTATATGCATACTGCACTCAAGGATTGAGTGTGGAGGCTGTAAGCACTCCGTAAATATGTTTGGCTAATAAACAAATGACGAAGGTAACTGTTTCAACCAACTTTGAGACCCGAAACTAGCCTTTTGAATCTGGAGAGGGCTCGAGAGAGAGACACGATCTCAGCGTGGGATATGGCTTTAAAGCTCTTGGCTAGATTTAACACCTTTTTGAAATACATTCTAGTTTCATTGAAATAAGATGGAAAGACCTCAAGCTATGGAGTCAATTCAAGAAAACAATAGAAACAAATGACTCAGTGACTGAACTTGAGAGGATAAAGGATAAGAGAGAAATAGTCTTCAGTTTAAAATCATTGTGTGTGGTGGATAGAAAACACAGGAAGAAACTTGGAGAAACGTTGAGGATGAATTCAGAGTTAACTTTAAAGGAAATGTGTTTTGTCTAAATGGCGTGAACAAGGGGCGCTACGCAGCGAATCCACAGGTTTGAAATTTTTTTCCGATTTAGAAAGAAAAAGATATGAATAAATAAAATAGGAAAGACATATGTAATGAAGGGAAACAATACATCTGACTAATACAATTAGAATATTTACATCAAGCTACATGACTTTTACATTAAGTTTCGATTGAAATCAAATTACATTCAATAGACGTTATCTATACCAATTTGGCCAACCAACCCTGTTTACATGAAAATGATCCCCATATATAGAAAACTAATGTCACCCTTAGCTTCTATGGTCGAACTACTTCCTCCTAGAATCATGGACTTGTTTTCTTTGAAAGAGAACAATAACTTCAATGGATTCACTAAAAATAGAAAACCTGGCTTTGCCAAATCATAATCGTAACCGAAATATTCTTTAAAATCATTGATCATGATCAGAATTAGACCAGATGGTTGAAATGAGTCATCCTATGCACTTTTGGGCACTCTCTCACCCTTGCAAAACAAGTCTTCTATGCAACAGTAACCTACAGAAAAAAAACGCAGGAGATTGCACAACAAATTGGGAAAATAGGTGTTAAATATGGCATCATATATCACTAATAAAAATGTATTTTTCGAAAATGAGAGAGGTTTTTGTATATAATATTGTTATAAATAAAAACCTCTCTCGGTTTCTTGAAATTAATTTCCAACTGGCCGTAATACCTGTCACAAAAACATGTCTCGGACAAGAAATCATGAAAACAAAACAATAGGGCTCAAAGATTCCTTCGAATCTCCCAATCTGTGACACAATTTTCAAATATGAGAGAGTTTTTTATTATTTGGTTTGTCCTCGACGAAAACCTCTCGGGGATTGTCAAAATTCTTCTCCAGTTGGTCATAAATTGATCTTGAATATGACAACTAAACCAGTCATTTGCGCAGTGCGACCTGTAGCCTGTGCGCAAGAAAATCCACTATGCGATGACATCCTCTATGTGAAAACATCCTATGAACGACATAATCCACTGCACGACGAAATACACTGCACAACAGAAATCCACTATGCGACAGAAATCCACTGCGCGACAGAATCCTTTGTGTGACGAAGTGCTCTGCGCAGCACGTAGAAAATTTTGCAGCGCGTAGTTGCAAATGGAAATGAACAAATAAATGATAAGATTCCTTTTGAAACTGACCCTTGGAGATGTTAGATGATTCCAGTCACAAAAAAAATATGGGTGCTAACATGCACGACTTTGCAAAATTGTTGACAAACCTCTAACCTTAGCCATGAAAATCATGGTGCTAACAACTGCCTCCAACGGGGATGATATCTTCCTTGTGAGGTAGAAAAGAACAGTAGACTAGGTGTCAATCCATTGGGATTCTCCCAAACTCAAGTTTCCAACTGTAACTTGTAACCTGCATCCGCTGAAAACCCAAAACTGTATGTGCTCCAATCTGAAATCTGAAACTAAGCTAAAAATGAAAAATGCATATTGCTAAAAGAAATGCTCATAGTACCAAGCTTATTCGCACTCCTACCTACCCTAACTATTGAAAACGATGTCAATCAAGTGAAATCAAAATGCCAATGAAACCATGCAAGCACTTTATCCACTTTTCTATTTCTTTGCACATGCTTGCCCCAAAGCCTGTTTATTGATAAGTCATTCAAAAATTTATCTATAAATTCAAATCTCAAAAAATAAAAAACGTTGAGATTGTTTTCCACCTCCAACAAAACTGCAAATGGATCCTCCAGAACGTGCATAAAATAACAATCATGTTTCACCCCTTCCACTGCATCCTTTTTTTCATGTAATTCAACCTATTTATTACCACAAAAGGTTGAAAAATATGTTGAGACTGATGGAAATAACAATCTTCTAAATAAGAAGACAACGTTGGTTGAAATGAAACCGCTAGTGGAAAGTAATCCATATCTAACACTGACGTTGATTGACCATCATATTTATTTACAAGTAGATAGTTGATCACAGGCTGCAAATCTAAAATGAAATACCCTTCCATGTAATCAACAACAGGGTCATTAAAGGTATGAGAAAATTGTTGGTCCTCTTTACTGATAACAATTTTCTCATGTAGAACAATGTCATTGTGAATGCAGTCAGACTTCAGTGCTTCCTCTATTATCTCATGATCTTCTTTCAAAAATTCAAAGGAAGAAAAGCATAATGGAAGATAACTTTCATTGGCAAGTCCACTTCTTTCTTCATATTCAACATCATGCCTAGAGTATTTCTGATTTGAAACATTCTGAACATTTTTCTTAGCAATTTGAAAGACACAAAACACAATGGAAAATTTCTTTCACCTAATTCAAAAATTTCTTCATTTTCTTCACTGTTGTCATATGCATATTTGCCAATTTATTTGGGTTGCTGAAAATAATCATTTTCAAATTCATCTTCGACCAATGGATGTAATTTTGAACTGATAAAACCTTCCATATAACAAGCAACCGGGTCATTAAACACATGAGAAGATTGTTGCAATTTCTTGTCAATTGTTTCTTATGAATCAATGTGATTTTTCATCAACACACATTCCTCTACCTCAGTGATGATCTTTAAATTTTCTTTCAACAATTTAAACGAAGCAAAGAATAAAGGTAAAGAATTTCCTTCAACTGATTCGACACTTTCTTCATATTATTCTTTGTAGTTGTGATATGTAGGTTGATTTCTCTCATTACACTGTTGAAAAGGAACATTTTCTTATAGAGAACATGCAACTGGTTGTTCTAGGAAGTCAACATCATAACCATCATCATATTCATCATATATAGGCAAATCAACAACATTTGCAATGTCATCTGGCAAGAAAAAGCTTGAGACATCAACTTGCTCTTCAACAAGCTAATTTGCAAATTCCTTTTCTTGACTGTCTACAAATGAATACATAAAACAATCATTTTCTTGCTCATGATGACAAAGATCGGGATTTAAATCAGCTTCTTCTTTATGCACAATCTCATGTTCTTCATCTTTCAACTTCTCATCCAAAATCTGATTTTGTAGCTCCTTACAGGCTTGAATATTGTCTTCCACTTCTTCAAGATTATTAAACATTTGCTGCAAATACATAGACTTCCTCTCCATCAGAAAAAAAGATAATTTTGATTGAAAGGTTGTTACATAATGGAGCATGGAAGCGACTTCAGGAGGTTGGACTTATTTAGGCAGTTTATAATAAATACTATCAAAACTCCTACTGAAATTTGAGATGGTTTCATATTTCATTCTTCTCATGGAATAAAACTCGGAAAGGAGTATATTCCATGACTTTATCTCACCCCAAAATCTACGGAAAGCTTCCCTCAATTCATCCAATGAGCTAATCGACTGAGGATGCAAATATCTGAACCATGCTTTGGAATCTTCTTGTAAGGACTGAGAAAAGGCCCTCATAGACACATCATCATGTTCAATCTCAAAAAGATCTATAAAATGCTCAAAGATTTGAATATGTTTTTCAATTGAATGTCCATCGAGCTCTCCATTAAACCTAGTAAGGTACTTATAATGTTTCATAGGAAAGTCATGAAGGATGGAAGGAAATTTAAGAGGATTATATCTTTCTTGAATCTTGGAGGGTGCAGGATTAAGAATAGAAGGTACACGCTCATATTTGGTTTCATTAAGCTCACAAGATTGATCATGAACATCATATGGTTCAAAGGAAGGATCTTGGTGAATATCAACTATACAAGAAGGAGGTATACCTACAATTTGCAATGAAGGATATACAAGGGTAGATCTCTGGGATTCATTTGAATGAAGTAAGTGAAGAAATAATCTTTTGAAAAACTCGGGAAAGGACAATAAGATATTGATAAAGCAGAAAATTACTTCTTGAACTAAACTTAAGCTCAAATACCTTATTTTTCCATATTTCTCTTCCATATCTCTGTCAACAGGTCTCATTCTCTAGTGGAGTCTTTGAATCACATTTGAAGCTTGATTGGAGTCACCATGAAAAATTTAGCTCTAAATTCTTCTGCCAGTGGAATCACCTTCAATTGATTTTTTGATGTGTGGAGTCGCCAGAGTAGAAATACAACCAATATGTGCCTAAGTGTTTGTTATTATCAGACCTCAGAACTCAACCATGTCGTTATTTCCCAGGGAAAATTTTCAATTTCATCCTCAGAAACGATGCCAAAATGTTAACACTCTGTAAATCTATTTGGTTGATAAACAGATGGAGAAGGTAATTGTTTCAACCAACTTTGAGACCTGAAACTAGCCTTTTAGAACTGGAGAGGGTTCTCTCAGGAGACACGGTCTCAATGCGGGATATGGATTTAAATCTCTTGGTTATATTTAACACCTTTCCGAAATAACTTATGGTTTCATTGGCGTAAGATGGCAAGACCTCGGGCTATGGAGTCAATTCAAGAAAACAATAGAAACAAATGACTCAGTGACTGAACTTGAGAGGATAAAGCTAAGCAAGAAACAGTCTTCATCTTAAAATCATTGTGTGGTGGACAGAAAACACAGGAAGCAACTCAGAGCACCATTGAGGATGAATTCGGAGTTAACTTTAGAGGAAATATGTTTTGTCTAAATGGCGCGAACAAGGGGCATTGCGCAGCGAATGCACAGGTTCAAAATTTCGTTCCGATTTAGACAGAAAAATATATGAATAAATAAAATAGGAAGCACATACCAATGAAGGGAAACAATACATTTGATTGCTACAATTACTATATTTACATCAATCTAAAGGACTTTTGCATTAAGTTTCGATTGAAATCAAATTACATTCAATAGACATTGTCTATACCAATTTCGCCAACCAACCCTGTTTACATGAAAATGATCCCCATATATAGAAAAATAATCTCACCCTTGGATGCTATGGTTTAATTACTTCCTCCTAGAATCATGGATCAGTTTTCTTTGAAAGAGAACAATAACTTCAATGGATTCACTAAAAATAGAAAACCTGATTTTGCCAAATCATAATCGTAATTGAAATATTCTTTACAATCATTGATCATGATTAGAATTAGACCATATGGCTTTGATGAGTCTTCCTATGCATTGTTGGGCACTCTGTCACCCTTGCATAGCAAGTCTGCTACGCAACAATAACCTACAACAAAAAATGCAGTAGATTGTGCAACAAACTGGGAAAATAGGCGTTAAATATGACATCATATCTCACTAATAAAAACTTATTTTCCACAAATGATAGAGATTTTTGTATTTAAGCTCATTATAAATTAAAACCTCTCTCGTTTCTTGAAATTAATCTCCAACTGGTCGGAATACGTGTCGCAAAAACATGTCTCGAACAGAAAATCATGAAAACGAAAAAATAGGACTCAAAGATTCCTTCGAATATCCCAATCCATGACACATTTTTCAAATCTGAGAGAGGTTTGTATTACTTGGTTTGTCCTGGACAAAACCCTCTCAGGGATTGTCAAAATTCCTCTCCAGTTGGTCATAATTTGATATTGAAGTTGACCACTAAACCAGGCATTTGCACAATGCGACCTGTAACCTGTGCACAGGAAAATCCACTGCGTGATGACATTCTCTACGCCGAAGCATCCTATGCATGAAAGAATCGACTAGACAATAACATCCTATGCGCAACAGAATCCATTGTGCGACGAAATCCAATGTGCGACGAAATCCACTATGTGGTAGAAATCCACTGCACGGCAAAATCCACTGCACAACAGAAATCCACTGTGCGACAAAAATCCATTGTGTGACAGAAATCCACAGCGTGACAAAATCCTTTGCACAACGAAGTGCTTTGCACAAAACCTAGAAAATTTTGTAGCGTTCAGTTGAAAATGGAAATGGAACAAATAAATGATAATATTCCATTTGAAACTAACCCATGTTAGATGATGCCAGTCATAAAAACAATATGGGTGCTAACATGCATGACTTTGCAAAATTGTTGACAAACCTCTAACCTTAGACATGAAAATCATGGTGCTAACAGAGGGGGTTAAGGTTTTAGTATAAGTTGTTCCTAGGATTATATGGAGCTAGGGGTGTCTAGGTCATGGTCTACGTCAATCTCTAGGCCATCATCTAAATCTAGTTCTAGATCTATGTTGTGGTCTAAGTCATGGTCTAGGTCTATGTCATGGTATACATCAATGTCATCCTATAGTTCTAGGTCATGGTCCAGGTCTTTCCATGTCTAGGTCTTGTTATTTCTAGGTTTAGGTCTAGGTCTTGACATGTCTACGTCAAGTCCATTTATTTCTTTGTGATGTAGGGAGGGGGGGCTATAGAGAGAGGAATAAAGAGAGTTTGAGAGGGGGAGAGGGGAAGAAAAAGAGAGTGAGGGACAAGGAG